>VZZY01008854.1:426389-451177 GCA_013400335.1 Eurystomus gularis | reverse complement strand
GCTGTTCCCGGGCTTCGTCCGACGGGCACCAGCCAGTGCACCCCCCACCCGTGCCCCCACCCACGAACCAACTCGTGCACCGACCCATCCATCCAGGCACCAACCAATGCACCCCTCCGTTCATCCATCCAAGCACCCACCCACCCATGCACCCACACCTCCATTTCAGCACACACCCACCAATGCATCCACCCAACCCACACTCCCATCCACCCATCACTCCACCCATCCACAGCCCAACTCAGCAACCATCCATCCATCCCTTCATCCATCCATCCACTTCCTTCTGCCCTTGGACCTCAACCATATATATATATATAAAGTCATAGAAGAGACCATTAAGATCATCAAGTCCAACCATTAATCCAGCCCTGTCCCTCAGCGCCACATCTACACAGCTTTTAAATCCCTTCAGGGATGAGGACTCCACTACTTCCCTGAGCAACCTCTTCCAGGGTTTGACAACCCTTTCAGTGAGGACATTTGTCCTAATATCCAACCTAAACCTGCCCTGCCGCAACTTGAGGCTAGATAGATGGATTGATACTTTATACAAACAACTGTTTGGGGAGGTTTTGTTACCCATAAGCTCTCCCGAGCAGTGGCCAGGTGCTGGGGACAAATCTGGTTAAGGCAGGCGATGGAAGGAAGCAATCGGAGAAGAACAACCTATATCCCGTGTAATTTCGGTGTATTAGGGCCAGTGATTTGTGCCTGCCTCCAAAAGCTGCTCTAAGCCTGTTCCGTAAGAAAGATTAAGATCGCATTTAATAACGGTACATATCGGTCCGTCCACATGCTAAATCGGGAGAGAGATGATGGTGTGTGCTCATGGATGACCAGAAACATCTCTGCCAGGAAACACCAAGCAGGGGCAGCAAAGTGCTCTTTGGAGGCACCTGCAGCAGAAGATCCCCAGGAAGAAAAGACCTGAAGCGGGCTTGATTGCTTACAGCCCTGCATGGGAGAGGAGCGAGGTCATACTTCATGATGTCAAATTAAACGTGTTTGCATCAAAGAGGTTCTGCTCCTCTGCTCCGCTCTGGGGAGACCCCACCTGCAGTGCTGTGTCCAGCTCTGGAGTCCTCAGCACAGGAAAGACATGGACCTGTTGGAGCGGGGCCAGAGGAGGCCACAACAATGATCCAAGGGCTGGAACGCTCTGCTGGGAGGCCAGGCTGAGAGAGTTGGGTTGTTCAGCCTGGAGAAGAGAAGGCTCCGGGGAGACCTTATTGCAGCCTTCCAGTACTTCAAGAGGGCTTATTAGAAAGATGGGGACAGACCTTTTACAGCCCGGGACTATAATTTTGACCCCCTAAATGTGAGATTCAGAAGCAGGCTGGTTAGGGCCACGCTGAGTGGGTGCCACTGTTGAAGTCACCTCATTGCTTCTGGTTTCCATTGGTTTGCCGTGGGGTTTGTGGTCAGAAGCATCACTTGAAATCAGTAACCACTGAAGGACATTTAAGCTTCTAGAAAAAAAAAAACCCAAACAACCTCCCCCAAAAAGCTCCAAGCCAAGCTAAAACTTTAACTTAAAAAAAATCCCCAACAACTTGGGCTTAGTCCTCATCACAAAGCTGAAGCCTTTCCCTGGTGCATCAGACTAGAGATAACGTGGGATGAAGCAGTGAAGGTTTCTCTGCTCGGAATCAGCATGAATGACGTGTGTCTGTAAGGCAAGGTGTTACGCGTCACATCTTGGCATGGTACATATGGCTTCTGGCAGGGGAAAAAAAGAAATGAAGCCTTTGCTGGTTTTGTCTTTAGTCTCAAGTGTGTTTTGGAGGAAATTGTCTCAGTGAATTGGCAAAATGGGCTGACGACTGCCAAGCTGCAGCGCTGCACCACTCTGAGAGCGTCGAGGGAGGGAGGGAGCAGTAATCCCCCTGCGTCCTGTGTGGTGCTGGGAGAAGGGGTGGCAGAGAGGTTTGGTAGCATGAACCTGCTGGGACTCGTGCTGAAGGCAGGCAGGCGCATCCATCGGCGTTGGAAAATCCCATCCTGTGTGTCCCCAGATTGCTCTGGACTCTCTGTTATGATGGTTGAAGCCAACAAGAAGGCAGGTATCTAACCTGGACATTCATTTCTCCAACAAAGTCAACAGAACTACCTGAAGGGTGAACTTCATCGCTTAATGCCTTCAATCTGAAGAACAGATGTAGAGATGCATATATAGACCCAAAGCTTTTTTTAAAAAAGGTTCATTTTGCTTCCGGCTTCTTCTTCCACATGACAATATGAATCAGAAATGTGGACCCTCCACTCTTGCAGCTGTGCTGAGCTCGAGTTGATGCCAATGAAAGGAGGATGAAAAATGCAAAACATTCTTTTCCCAGAGTAAATCAGAGCCTAGACGTATTAATTTTTTTAACTTATCTACATTATTTGTTTAAAATGCAATAATTTTAAATTAAAACTGAATTGGTGGCACTGAACTTTATGGCCCAAGTTTCACTGTAATATTATAACAAATAGAAATCACACAGATTTTAGATGAAATCAAGCCACTGCAGTGACTCGAGTATTTGCTGAACCACCTGCATCAGGAGGTCCTTGAGAAGCTAAGTCCTTTACAGACAGATCTGTTTCTCCTTGGGATGCACAGAAAGATGTTCTTCCCTTCCGTTTGCTCCAAACCATCAGGGATTGAAACCAAAACGAGAACAGGTGATTGCACTTCCACCAGCACGAGCCTTCATAAGGATTTGGCGGTTAGAAATAGCCCAGCCTGCTGTTGAGAGGTAATAGTTCCCATGTTCAGAATGTCCATTTCAACTGCAGAATAAGTTTTGATAACTGTACTCTTCTCCTTGTCCCATCTGTCCATCATATTTAAGATTATCATGTGATTTAAATTAGCGCACAGTAACTAACGTATGCTCCTTACCCTGCAGTGCACCTTGACACAAATTAACAGGAAAATCAGTCCTGTAGTAGAGGCGTCAGTCACCAGTTTGGCACAGAAAATTAAAAATGTTAAGTAACTTTAGAATTAGCAGGCAGATTCTTAAATAAATACGGTAATAGCATCTCCTGATCATGGGTGAAAAAAGAGCACTTGGCTCCAGCAAAGAAGTATCAGTATTCCTTAAGAAAATAATTAAAGACTACAAATGAAGAACAAGAATAATTTAAGTAATCAATTTCATGATTCCCACTAGCAGATTTAAATCATGATTAAAATTGTTGATTAAAGGCCCTCATTTAAATCGGTGCCCCTTAATGAGAGTGCAAGCCTATGAACATGAGCCCATAATAGTAATAAAAGACTTTTTCAGAGAAGAACCAACTTTCACAAGAAGAATGCCGTCCTTCCTCTGCAAAAGGAAATACATCTCACCAAGCTAAGCAATTTTTCTCCCCTAAGCTCTTAACCCTGTAAAAATAGCAGGAATAGGGCAGTAAGTCATAGGATGCTCACAGCCACATTATGTCAGTACGACTGAACTTGAGATCCTTTCCACTAACTGTTTGGAGAGGAAGGTGAAGTATTGCGGGAATAATTTAAAAGATGGGTCTGAATTCCCTCAAGACTGCAGATGAACATCGTGTCCGGATATTTGTCTCAGCAGCCGGCAGCCTTTGGAGGGCTGTGAGCTGCTGCACGGGGAGGATGGCCAACGGATGCTGGGTGGAGCAGGACTGTGCCACCCCAAGCATCACCAGTCCTTCTGTGCAGCCTCTGGACTCTTCCCACAACGCTGCTTAATGGCCACAGCCCTGGTACCAGAGCAGTTACTCTGATAGCTCCACCTCAAATCTCCCCTAAACTTAAGATGAGCATTTGTAATGAATGTATAGCAAATGTAGAAAGCTATATTCACTGAGGGTTGTACACAGCCATCATCCACTGAAATGGGCTCCTAGGATCCAGTTGTGTGTCTCCCAGATGGAGACTTCTGCCCTTTCTGGAAGCATACCATGGGATGAAGGCTTGAAGGCATGACCTTCACTGCATCAACATCAGACACCAGAAGACAGACAAAGAGAGCAGATACCAAACTTCATAAAGGCCCTTTTAAACATTGTATATTTTTGAGGCATGATTTCTAGCACGCCTGGTATTACTACTGCCAGTATCCTTACTGTTTGACTATCGAAAGATACATAAAGATCTACAGCTAGGGATATTTCTTGTACATTTACACAGATTTATCCTCACACATCCAGGATTCTTCTCCAACTTGCATTTCTGAGGTCCCTATCCCTGCAATGCAGAGCACAAGACACCCTGTGGATTGTATCCCCCCAGGAGATCGCTGCTCCAACGCCAGGGATAACCCTGGGACGTGCAGGGGCTCCAGTCCTGCATCGTGCCCTGGCCGCGCCCCTGTCCTGACCAAAAGGACAGAGGTGCTGGGGCTGTATCAGCCTCTAATCCCTGTTACCACCCACCAGGTCCTAGCATCTGCACACAGAAACTGTGTCTTATCAGTGGGTGCTGAGCAGATACTGTTTCAGGGACTACTTGGCCTCTCTGATGAAGCTACAGGGATCCAAGAACACATTTATTTGCTCCTTTTCTTCCCCCAGCATTTTGCAAAAGCAGCATTTCACCTTTGTGTCACGCTGCCCTGCAAATCTGCTTCCAAAGGGTTGCCTCGTTTCTTCAAAGAGCATTTCCAGTGCTTAGCAAGATCTCCCAGAGCCCTTGACTTTGCAGCTGGCAAAGTTTACAACATGTTTACAATACCCTGCATAATTTGGCTATGAGATAACGTATAGTATGCTCCTTCACTGGTGCACAGTGGGAGAAGAACAAGTGGAAAAAAAAAAAAAAGGTGATGCAAAGCCAAGAAAAACAGATGGTAGCGAGCTCTCCAAGGGGCAAGAATGAATAAATAACTGCAGATTTTCTTTTTCTAAGGAAAAATATATTGTCAAATCAATAACAGTTTTTAGGAAATGCTAACTAGATCAAATGTGCATTTTTCTGAGTATTAAACAATGGCGCTTCATCAGGACTGACAGGCTGTACCGCACGTGTTTGCCTAAAGGAAACAGAGAGGAGTAAAAATAGCAGTGCTCCAAAAAGTTCCGGTTTGACCTTAAGGTTAAATTTCACACTTCCTGGAAAGTTCTGCTGTAGACAACGAGCCAAATGTTTCAGGTGTCGATCACAGTGCCCCAGCCATTACCGTGCCATTTAGCAGCGTTACATCTTTGACAACCTAAGTCAGGGCTGCGATTCTGAGAGAGTAGAACTTCTCGATTTTTACGGGAACCTTCCTGTACCTGCTACGAGGGCCACAGGAAACTATGTTTACTTAATACATCTGTGTGCACTTCTGAAATGATTAATCGATACCCTTTTCCTTTTCTGACCACATCAGGTCAAGCTAGTGGGGAAAAAAGAGATGCTTAAAAATAGCCAAGTGTACAAATACTCTTCCTCTCTTCCCGTGAAAGATTTTTTCGCCTCTTTTTAAGTCACCCAGAGGAAGCCAAGCAACATATGGGATGCATGAAAGTTGCTCTCTGCAAATCTGTCAATCCGTTTTAGCGACGCCGTGCATCAATCCCAACTCTGCTATTACCACAGGCCCCCCTGCTCAGAGGCTGCCAACTGGCCCGCGGTCACCTATTCACCCTGAGACAAACCATCTCCCACTGCACGGACCTACAGGCCCGACACGCAAAACGCATCAAAAAGCATCAAATCTCATGTGCTCTTGCTCGGTAACCAGGGTGCAAAAACAAATCCCTGCAGCATCGCCACTGCTCGCTTGGTCACCTGCTGGTGGTGGTGGATTAGCAAGAAAGCAGCATCACAAGCTGGAAGGAGCTGCAGCCTCTGATAGCGAGCGATAACCTCTTGACACAATGGCTGTGGAAGAGGGCTGTGTGCTCAAGCCTTCCAAGTTGGGTTACGCCCATGGATGGTGGGCTTGAGGACTAACAGAGACGGAACGCTGCGATCATGGAGATCTCCTGATGAAGCTCCCTGAGAAGTTACATATGCTCCAGCCCTTTGGGTAGAGGAAGCCACAACCCCAAAGTGGAGCATGAGCAACCATCAGATCTGAAGGTCCAGAGCACTATTGCACAACACTGAAAATATCCATCCTTCCTCACAACAAGGTGGGAAGGCTCCCTTTTCATTTCTGTTTCAGAAGATCTGGATTCACAGGGTTGGCTGACTGTAAAACTGAACTGCCTTTGCTCAGCATGTCAACAAATCAAAGGGCTTGGGGTATTTCTTGGAAGCCAGAAGTGGCAATGGGAAGGAGAAGTCACCTCTTCATCCTACTGCTTTCCTGGAGGCAGCGAATGCTTAGTTATCATGCCCCACAACACTGATTATAATATTTTCATCCAAGCTCCAATTTATATTCTGCCCATGAAGGGCAAAGTCAGTGCTATTGCCTTAATTCTTATCTTCTTCTGCTGAGAGCAGAACCTGAGCTCCTCCTCAAAACCACGTACTCCTAAATTGTGCCACTGATCACTTCTGCTATGTAAAGGGAAGCCTCTCTCTAAAAATCAGTCTTTCTTACAAAGCAATGAGCCTGCAGGCAAGTCTCCCAGCTGCCAGAAGCCCTTGCTCCCCACCCAGCAGGTACCAAGTACTCCTCCCTCTAACAACAACTCCAAAAGAAAACCAGACCCCAGGGATGTCCAAGGAATGACCAGGAATTTACAGCGGCGCAGTTGGGTTCATAAATCTGTGTGAGCTGCCACAAAGTCAGCAGCGTCAGAGGCAGCTCCTTTCGAAACTGGACAGGTTGCAAAGGGACACGAGCTGTCAGAAGAGGCAATCGCTAGGAACGGCTCCAGGCCCAGCCCCAAGCTGCAGACTAAAGTGCTTCCTTTTATTAGAGCATATGACCCAATCCTGAGTCCTACACGTGTTTTAATGCCAAGAGTAACTATTAGTTTGGCATCCTATGTGGCAAAGAAGCCTGCAGGAGCTTTGCCCAACCGAGAAGAGGGGTGAAAGCAGGTGGTTTATCCCACTGCCATTCCGGCATGTTCTGCACCTCCCAGCCACCATCGTGTCCCTGGATTAGTCCAGCCTTTGTCATTCTTTGCTCACCAGCCCCTTCATCTGAGAGAACGTGTTTCTGTACCTGACCCTTATATTGCAGGCTACAAAAGACTGCATTAAAAGTACTTTGTAACCCAAAGCATTCTTTATTACAAACAATTCTTTGCAGCAAATTCTAGGTAGGCTGATATTGTAATGTAATGCAATAACCTGGTAGAATATTTTTCTATAGCTCCTTTACGAATATATCAGTACCTGGCCTATATTCTCTCTCTAATACTTAAGCCTCCAAAATTATACCGATCAAAGCAACCTGCATTTATATACTGATGTGCTCCTGCATTCAAGAGATTTGCCAAGTGCTAAATATAAGGTTTCTCACTATAGTCAAATTCAAATTCCAGCTGCCTGTCTGCTAATGCACAGCAAAGGTTTAGCAGTACAAAGCCATGTTTGTAGAATCAGACACCGGAGATCATTAAATTAAACTGAAAGGGGAATTGGTACAAGCCTGAAATTAGTTTGCTGAAGATACCAGCGTTCATTTCCTTCCTCTGACAGACAGAGCCACCCCGTGACCTTTAGCAATCAGAGCAAACAGGATCACATCTTTGCCAGGACTGCCCTCCCCTCCTTCCCCAACAGCACGCTGACTTGAGAATCAGCTTCAGCCTATGCTGACCAGGGTGGGGGGACTGCAGGATGCTCAAACCAGTGCGGCAGGTTCAGAGAGACCCCCATACATGGGCTGTTGTCCATCCTCTTCCTCTCAGCAGGATGCTTTGCAGCAGACTAGGCACCCGCTGGGACCTGAACAACTCTGGAGCTTATCTTGGTGGTCTATTTTCAAAGCAAAGGATTGTCCATGCTCTGGGAAGAGACACTGATTTGATAAAGATGGAAAATCTAGGAAGGTGCCCACAGTTGGCAGGGTGCACTGATGAGATCTGGAGTGCAGGCAGGAGCAGGAAAACATCCCAGGGATGGGCAGGTGGTTACTTCCTTGGCATTGCTCATCAGGCTCTTTTAAAGCAGCACTAAAATTCCCAATGTAAAAAAAATCCTCACTACGACTATAGCAAGAGAGATGAAGGGATTTGAAAAATAGAAGTTGTCCATTTTCACTCACCCCATTAGCTGTTATTCTTGGGCATTATCTCCTCTGAGGACCCCGTGTGCTACACTTATGTTGATGGCCACATGCAATAAACAGAAAACTACCTGCTGCAACCAGGGATTTCTCTTGGCTATTACATACAGCCGCACAAGTTTGCCGAGACACCTTGCTCTCTCCCTGCAGCCCTTCTGCTGATGTGGTCTGGGTCTTCTCTGAGCACAGATGGAGAACAGCACCAGGTTGTTTGCTGTTCTTCCCTCGCTAACGTCAGCTGACCTGATTTAGAAACCAGACTGAGACCACTGTACCTATTTGGTACATACTAGAAACTAGTGGTGGTCCTCAGTGACTCGCACACAGTGAATTTGCAGCAACAGAAAGGATTTTCACCCTTTAAGAGGCTAGGGTTAACACGGCTCCTTGGCAACATTTAAATTGAAAGTATAAATTGTAGGAGCAGGCATCCCAGAAGAGTGACATGGCAAAAAAGCCACTATCCAAATCCGGTGCAATATGGGACAGCTCAGGAGGGAGGGAACAAAGGCCGATGACCCCACAGTTCTTCAGGTCTCGGTCATCCAGCCAGGAGAGCATCACAGGGATGACAAAGCCCTGCAAGAGGACAATCCAGAGGGTCTAAAAACTGAAAGCAAAGCCCTATAAAAAGAAAACTGATTTGACAGTAGGGGATGGTCATAGACTTGAAAGCCAAGGTGACTGATGAGCTGCGCTTGCAAGGCTGGTGTGGAGCAGCACCAGCCCTGTCACAAGGCAGTGTGCAGAGAGGTGATTCGATATTCCCCAAAGGGAACCCTTAAAGAATTCAACCAAGGTGGCAACGTGCAGCAGGGCCCAAAGCTCCAGTTCCCAGGCTCGAGGTGGGTGGGCTGGTGCTTGCGCGTCTCTGCTGACCTCACCACCCAGCTTGGCTGAGCCTGGCCATTGCCACAGGGTGCAGGGCATGCTCCACGGAGCATGGAGTATGAGACCATCCGGAGGATGCAAATAAGGATGCAAAGTTTGCTGCCAGAAAATCCTGTCTGAATAAATAATGCCATTTTAAATTTGAAATGGTGAACCTGTCGGGGAGCTGATCTTCCCTTGGTTCGAGGCGACTGCCTCCTGCCAGATAAACAGCACACATCACTGAGTTCATGTGCCGCTGCAGCGGCACCCGAGGCCAGCTGGAGAAGCCAATATGGTCCGTTTCTCCTGCAGGATCCCCCAGCTAGAATATGCCTCAGCCAGGATAAATGCTTCACTTGTACTATATCTGTACAGAAATCCCACAGTTTAGGGATTTGGTTTCAAATAAATAAGAAAGAAGTTGCATCTTGCTGAAAAGGCTGGGTTGGGCATAGCTGAGGAAGAGCAGGGCACGATCCTGCTCCTGACACTAGCCACAAAAGAGGGGGACACCACCACAAATTCTTGCACAACCAAGGCAGTAACTACGGATTTCCTCACATGGCTGGAGACCAACACGCCTCTGGGCATCACAGCGATGGCCCTACACCAGCTAGTTTCTGCTGGAGAGTATCTCCTCCTTTTCTTCTTCTGGCTAACGGATGACTCAATTTGTTATGGCAGGAGCTTGCAAGAGTAATATTAAAGGCACTTGTAAAAAAACAAACAAAGAAATTCCCTCAGCATTTATCACCAGCCCCAGCAGTGTTTTACACGTTTCTCACTTGTGGGAAACCACCCATGACTTTAGGAAGGAAATGCTCTTTTTAAAGGCTTCCTTTCTGTGGATTTTGTGTTTCCAAATGTCTGAGCATATCTAAGACACAGGCCTGGGAAAAGGAGCTGCAAACAAGGGTGAGGATCAACACTGGGGTTGGCAGTGCCATGCTGCCCTGTCCTGCAGAGCTCCCCAGCAGATGCTAATCCGGCTGGCTGTGATTACTCTCTCCAGGATCTTTAAATCCAGGCTTTGGGGATTAAGGAGTCCCCCCTTCCCAAATGAGGGAATCCTCCTTTAATCCACTCCTGCTGGCACAACACCACCATGGAAAAAACAGCATTTTCTAGGGAGCGTGGTACTGGCTCTTTATATTTCAAGGCCTTTTGGGAACACCACATCCAGCTGTCTGTGGCTTAAGAGTCCTTTGGCATCACGTTGGACTTTGGTTACAGATCGCATTTTACAGCCAAGACCCCCCTTCATCCTCTGCTCAGTGCCATTGCAGGGTTATCTTGGTTCTCCTACCCCAAGTACAAGCATTAGAAGCCTTTCTGAGCTCTGGGGACACCTCATCCACAAAAGATGGAGCCGTTTTTGTTTATACACTGCTCAGCAGCCAACGGTTGAAGCAAACAGAAACACGAGCTGAGGAAAAGTGCCAAAACACAGTTAATCTTTAAGCAACACAAGAGAGATATGATCTTGTCCTTATTCTGCATTCACCTCTTGGAGGTTTTCACCAGTTTTAACCCATGTTTCAACGGCAGCCAAACCCTGCACAAAGCAAGACGTTTGTTTCTGTATTTGTAATCTTCTCTCCCAGTTCTCCAGTGCCCCGCTGCCTCTCCACCCCTGCTTGCAAACCCCCTTTCTTTCTGTGGATGCTGACGCCAGCCACAATCCGAGCACCATCCACAGCAGGGAGTATGTCCCAGTCCCCAGACCCACCTTGGCTCATCCACAGGCCCTCATTCATGCATCCCAACTTTTCACTCTGTTTTTGGGTCAACAGGGCTGGCTGAAAGAGTGCCACTCGCTATGCCTGGGCCAGCCGTGGTTCATGGGACAGCTGATGGGGGAAAGGATAATCAACAGTGTAAAGCTGTGTCACCCTCAACCCAGGAATTCGCTCCCCCAGCTCCAAGGACCACATGGCTCCAAGACAGTCAGACTCGGGATGTAAAAAGTGTTGGGGTTTTTTTAAAAAAAAGCTCAAGACCTATACAAGACTGTTTACAAGCAACATAAGACTAATTTACACAGGGAAAAATGCCTAACGCTTTGTGGATCTAAGATCTAAAAAAAATCCCAACCTGTCTTTTAACATCAGCATCCTGAAATATAACCTGCCTTCAGCGTTTAGGCGTCTGATTTGTGAGGGCTAGACCACAACGCAGCATGTTTGCTGTCTCAGGAGCTCCCTCCAGCGTGGCGAGAGGCAGCTCCGGCTGGTCCCGCACTCCTGGACTCTCACACCCGCAGCAGTTTTGGCTGCTACCCTTCCTGGCCCATTGGTGTTCCAGGTACAGAAGGCAGAGGAGGGCTCGATGGATACCCCAGGTTCCCCCAACTAGGTTGATTTAAGCCCCTTGTTAGCAGCGGCGAGCACCAGCCCTGGGGCAGAGCACCCTCCATCTCACTGATTTATACCCTCTTCGTCTGCTGCCGCAAGGATGATTTTTCTTTTTAATCCGTTTTCGCTCTGGCGTGCTCCAGCTTAACGTGAGCTTTGCTGGGGGAAGGGAGGCTTGATTTGATTTGTGCCGGAGCTGGGAACAAAGAGACAGAAAGCAATCGCTCTGCCCATTGCTCGAAGCCCGAGCGGCCAAGGGGCCGCAGCACCAGCCGGCTTTCCCCTCCCAGCCCCTTGACTCTCCCAAGGCTTTGCCCAGCTCTGTTGGCACAGGGCACTAATAAGCACTGAGAAGCTGCAGCATTGCTTTAAGCTTTGAATCGCTGTTCACAGAAAAATGTTCAGCCCCAATGGGCTCATTGTCATGGCAACGAGAGATCCCCCTCTCATAAGGGTACTGCTGCTCGAGAGGCGATGTGAGACGTGGCTTCTCCTGGGGGATTTAGCCCCACTGAGGGCAGGTATCTCGGCAGCCTGTGGTGGGAGGCAGATAGAGACAACAGGAGAGGCATGCTCGCCAAGGAGCACCTCTAGGGTGGGACATCTCCATCGTACCACAGACCCAAAGAAAAGATGGGCATGGCTGAAGTTTTGCTAGCTCTGACATCAGGACATAGCAATGGCCGTTGCTGTGACGGCACTTACACCTTTGGATAGTCCTAGGTAACACCTGCTGACTTTAAAGAGCTACTTGGATAGATCATATTTTCCTCAGAACTACACTTTTGTCTAGCCCATGCTGCCCAGGCGCAGTGATGCTGCATCACTTGCACAGTCTGGCACAGGGTAAACCCTGTGGAGAACCAAGGCAGGGCCAGTTTGGTTATCTAGCTTACACCCAATGTCTCTGGAGCCTTGTAGGGGTTGCAGGCTGAAAAGGTACAATTTTACAAAGGTAAAGTTTCGGACTGCTCAAACATTTCCAACTACTAAGATGCTATTTGCTGGGACTTTCCCCCCCTGCTGTGATGACAATAAGCCAGCAAACATGATTATCACCTTCTACAGCAAGTGCTTCTCCCCTCTGCCACATGCCAAGGCATTCATCAGAGCAAGCTGGACCTCAGTAGTTGTGTGAAAAGCCATTACGGAACAGTTTGAGCACTGTGCCTCCCACCACGAATGCCACCCACTGTCCCCAGGCAATGCTCAAGAGAACCCAAACATGCATCTTTTATGGACATTGGTAGTATTTCTTATGAGCACTTCAGTGCCTGGAGGACTTGTCTCTCCAGAGCACAGGGTGACAAGATACAGTTTTGCAGATTCACAGTGGTGTGTAGGTGTCCTTGAGAAGCTCAGACAGAGGAAAGCCGTCACATAGAGAATATACAGACAGCAATCCTTGCTCTTGGGAGCTTCCAGCTCAAAATTCGGCTCATTTTCATGAGGAAGGTAGACAAGGACCTAGAAGCATGCTGGGAGCAAATGCTACAGCAACATTCTGCCTGGAAAACACTATTAATACTGAAAAACACTCAAATACCCCTGGCAATACCAAACATTCAATGGAATCAGTCACAATTTAAAGTCTACCCTGGCCAGCTCTAAATAAGCCTGATGGAGAACATAAAGCAAGAGGCATCTACTTCCCCCACCTAGTCTTCCTGGCAACAGTAGTCAATTTTTCCTGGCCACCAGCTTTCAGCTGGAGCAGGATCCCCTATTTTCAATGCTGCTCAAGTCCAGCGGTCACCAGGTAAGAGCCAAGGTGACAAATGCTAGATGAATTAGAGCTCTCTTCTGAGCCTCATTTGGCATAGGTGCTGCATTGATTTTGGATGGCAGAAGCTCACCTGACCCAATACAGACCCAAAAAGTCCTTTTCTTTTGGAAAACCACTCAAAATTAACATGTGCTCTTCTTTAGTGGACAGGCTGCGGTTGGCTGCTCTTCATTGTGGAGATCTTTGCAAGGCCATTTCTATGCCAACAGTGGGAAAAGCCACGTGTTCTGCTCTTGGCTTGTTTTCAACCACAACACATATCATCAAACAAGTGCTGAAATGCTGCCCATTTCACACAGAATTACTGCCTGTAGTAAGATTTCAGTAATTGCAAATGAGAGCAAGATTTGGCCCACATAGTAGAAATAATAGATGGTCCCTACAATTAAAAATGTAGTGCACGTCCATTGGTTTACCCACCGCATTACAAAATAATTAGGCTGGCGCAATGTGTCTTAGTCTCTATAAATTTAATAGCCAAGAAATCATGTAAAGTCTTTCTGGTTTTACCTGCTTTGTGAAAGGCTGCGTTTCTCCTGCAATTCAGTGCTAATGCAATGGCCATTTAGCAAAATCCAATGAGGAATGCATTGCATGCTAAAGTACAATTTTTTTTTTCCTTGTTTCCCAGGTGAATAGTTTTCAGGTTTAGACCAGTTCTTTTTCCATATGGCTCCTCAGATTTACTGCACTAAAGAATTCTTATTCATCCTTTGAAAAGTCATTAAGATGCCGTAAGTGAGAGGGGAAACTTTCAGGAAGATGGAAGAGAAAAATTTTCAGGAACACTTGTACCACAGAAAGTCAACATGAATTTCCTTGGTCTCCACTCCAAGGCTCTTGAATACAGTGCCTCTGTGAATGGTTAACCTTTACTGAATGTACCTGATTTTTGCCTCTATAAAGCCAGCCTTTAAGAATCCTGCCTCAAGGAGGAAAAAATAAAGAGGCATCTTATAAGCTTCTAGCACCTGAGCTTTCTAAAGTAAAAACTTGCAGCAGACGCAGCATCTTCTTATTTTGCTGGTTTAGCTTTGAATGAACAAGTTAATCCGGAGTTGGAAAAACAGGGCACTTATTTCCAGTAAATAAAATCAGAGACAAGGCAGAGAGCTGCTGGTTATAAAATCAGAAGAACACAGAGACCATAAAACTGTTCAATTCGCTGGCTTCAGGTAACATTTCCTTTACTCCATAAAACAGCACTGAATGCAAAACATGCTCTGATAAGCCTGTTTGTTGCTTATGTATCCAGCACACTTAATATTATTTCAGTCAACTAAAGTCTGCTTCATTGCATGTTTAATTGCATTCTTGTTTCTACCCAAAAGCTATTTGACTCAAGCTGCCAGGAAAACAAAAGAAAATAAAAACAAAACACCCAGCCCAAGTAAATCTTATAGTTAGAGCATCACACAATGAAAAGCCAACATGAATTAACACCTACTCAGCTCTAATTGCTTAAATGTACATGGTATGTCCTAATACTTAGTGGAGAGGCTATATTTAATTACAGATGGAAACATTTGAAAGGTTAGCAAATGAAAACCAGCTCTTTCATTAGACAAATGGCAAATTTAGCCAAAGAATCTTCATTTAATTTTACCCACAACTTGGGTAACACCCCCTCCCGCCGGTGAAGTCCACTTTCTCACAAATCCATTGATGAAACTGAGCCTCTTGCATCTAGGTCATTCTGTGAAACTCACTGAGGCTGCTGGAAACTTATGTTCAAAAATGGACAAATTTTTACATAGTGGAACGTGTCCCACAGGTTACATTCCAAGAAGAGGGTTGGAAAATGCAGTGTAGTGATTTTGCCTGGTGTCCAGGTATAAATGTTAGGAAGAAATTTAGGATAACACCTAAACAATCTTTAGGGAATATGAGAAGCACTACAAGAAGAGCCTAGAAAGCTTGGTCACTTCCTTAGCTCTGCTCACACTTTGTCTACATTAGTAAGACCATAAGCATCCACTTACGTAATGGCTCCTCTGTGAGCAACTGATTCTCTACTGTCACTGATGCTCACCTCCGTACCAGCTGAGGTAAATAGGAGAGGCACAAGTTAATAGCTCAGTACCTGTTAAAACCAGGGCTTTGAGGTGCATCTCCAAGAATTAACTGGGGACAGTGTCTGAATTCAGTTTGCCTTTCCACGCTACGACTAAGGCCAAGAACGACTGAGATGCATTGGCTCATGGAGAAGCTCACCTTGCTGTCACCTCTGTAGAATTACAAAGCACGGACGCAGGCTGGGCTGGGCCATATCACCTTGCTAAACAGAGCCTTGTTGCCAGGTGGGGTAAACAGGAGCGTGGGGGAAGGACTCAGCTTTTCCTGGCTCTGTCAACATCCTGATGTCCATCCCTGCCCTGATACAGCTTGTGCTACCATAACCCCAAGCTTGCTCCTGAAATTGCTGTACTTGAAGCCTCCCGTTGCACGCTGCCAGTGGAGGCTGTACGGGCTGCAGCACCTTGGGACTCTCTACACTTAGAGGTTGGTTGTTCTTGGTCCAGCTGTATCAATCCTCTCTAATATTTCCATAGCACTAAGCCAGCTGGATTCCCTCAAACCCCTTTTGATGGGAGCGTGAAGCGGCTGGTGCTTCCTCTGAAATCTTTGATGTAGGCCAGGTCTAGTATCTTTTGGTGTCAACAGGAGCCTACCCACTGACTTCTACATACTTCCAATTAAGCGCTGCGTATATAGATTTTTCAATTAGAGCAGCTAAGGGCTTGGGTACTCATTAACACTGATTTGATTTGGGAATCCAGATTGTTTAGGTAGCTTTGGAAATGTCAACCATAAAGCATAATACACTCATATAGAGCATACATGTCCTTTTCTTGCTGGGATATCACAGGAGCTATTGCTGGTTATAAAAATCAGTTATCGGTGAAAACAGCTCGCACCCCAAAGCCATGATGAGACAGTGGAATTTATTCCATCGCATAGACCTGTTGATTAAAACCATCATTCATATCACTGAAAAATGAACTGCCATAGAGACAAACTACCCTGGAGCTTGCTCTTTCATTCTATAGTAATCATTTCACACAACATAATTATCTTGAAAAGTTGCTGATGACAAGGCTAAAATACAAAAATATTCCGGAGTATCGCCATGAAGAGTTTATTGATGTGCTTGCTAAATTTTCAGCACATACAGAGGTTGGGAGAGGTCTTTGTCTGCTTGTCTACATTAACATTTGCATTTGCTGTTCACAAGAAAAGATGAGCTTGATCATGTTAATTGCAGCTCTTTCATCTTTCTGCTTCAAGCTGTATTATAACTGACCTAGCTTAAATACGCAGTGCTAAAGGGATCCAGAAACTGAGGGATACACACGCCATAATCCCGTCTAATATCTTCTGTCCTGTTTCACAAGACGCTCTCCAACTGGGGCTGCCAGGCAGCTAAGACACCGATGCCCAGGCCCTCCTATCTAAAGGCAGTGCTGGGTTAGCTCTAGTAAGTCAGCAAGAAAAGGGACATGGGGATATATTTTAGTGTCTTTCTGCTGTGACCGGCACACTTCCACGTGAAAAGCAAAGCTTGGGATAGATTGTGGGGGCATTAACAATGCCCATGTCCATTGTACCACGGCTGCATGCTTGCAGCAGCTCAGATCTGAATCATGAAGCACAGAGACTGTGGCACAACATCACGCACTGCCTCAACAGGCAAGGGAAGGCTTGCTTTGAAGGGAAGGCAGGTAACAGAGACAAGTCAAGCTACTGATTTCGGCTGCAGTGTAATGAAGGACATTCTGGGAACTACCAAGGTCAGTCTCCCTTGGGTATAAACTGCAAAAGTTCAAACCTGATGCACCACAACTTGATGTGCTGCACAGCCTCACAACCAAGATGGAAGGAGTCTTCTGTCCCTGACTTTCCTTTGAGGAGAAGAGAATACTTTCTATTCCTACTGCTGTCAAGAGTTTTATTTCTGATCTTGCTGTCAGCCTTCACACACTCTCATAGAATGGTTTGGGTTGGAAGGAACCTTTAAAGGTCATCTAGTCCAATTCCTCTGCAGTGAGCAGGGACATCTGCAACTAGAGCAGGTTGCTCAGAGCCCTGTCCAACCTGACCTGGAATGATTCCAGGTATGGGGCTTCTACCACCTCTCTGGGTAACCTGTGCCAGTGTTTCACCACCCTCAGCATCAAAAATGCCTTCCTTATCTCCAGTCTACATCTGCCCTCTTTTAGTTTAAGATCATCACTCCTTGTGCTGTTATAACAGGTCCTGCTAAAAAGACCATCCTCATCTTTTTTATGGGCCCCCTTTAAGTACTGAAAGGCCACAATAGAGAGGTTAATAAAGCAAACCAGGAGGGGTGATAACCAGGCAGGACAGGTGGATGGATGCTGGGGGTGCTGCAGAGCTGGAGGAGCAGGCCCCAGCCTGGAGCCAGCTATGGCATTAGGCAGAAGTGCTCTTAAGGAAAGCCTGTTGGCCATACTCTCTGGGGAGCAGATTTGCCTCTGGGAGTGTGCTGAACGCTGCACCTTCCCAGGCAGTAAAGTGAACTCTGAAAACACATTGAGAGGAGGAATGGAGCAAACAAAAGGCTGATGAGAGCTGCACCCTTATAAAAACAAGAAGGGTGGCTAGGGATGCTTCAGCAGCACTGTGCCTGGGACCCGCAGAGGAGTAAAGGATGGCAGCGTCAGTGTGATTAAAGGCGTCTCAGCGTGTCCTGCTTCACACTTCACCCCTCTCTCAGATGGATACCAGCAAGAGAGGAAAGCAGATAAAGAGGCCTTATTTCTGACAACGGCTCCTGAAAACCTGGCTTTGCGGCAGCTCAGGAGACACGCCAGGCAGGACGGGGATTTGTGCTCCCTGCAAGGTGTCGGCAGGAGAGCAATATGGTTTTAGACAGAAAGTATAAAAACAAAATGAAAATATAGGAGTGTTTGTAACTTATCTGAGGCTATGAGCTGTATCTTGCAGATCCAGGAAGGCAGCTTGGCTGAGTCCCTCTGGAGGCACCAAGCCCTGACTGGGAGCTGGGCCAGAAAACTCAACACTCAGGAAAACGCTGCTGGAAGGTCACAATTCATCCATATAGGAGCAATCAGGATTTTCCAAGTGAAATAATTAAGTCCAGGCAAGTAGATATGGAAAACACGCAGTGCTCTGATGCTTTCTGGAGGATGAGGACGTTGACAGGCTGGAGTGACACCAGCAGAGTGTCACATGGATGGCTGGGGACACTGACCTGCTACACTGGGGCAGGAGCTCACAGAGATGGGGGAATCTCCATCCTCGGGATTCTAAAGAAGATGATTTAAATTATAACCAAGACCTGACACAAGCACCATCTTTGCTAAACCCTGACCTGTTGCTGCCAGACTGCTTGCCAAAAATGACACCTTGGTGCTGTTCAGTAACTTCCCCAGAATGCTTCGGGAGGAGAGACAAGAAATGAAACGGAATTGGGTAAAACGATGGATCATGGCAGGTGAAAAGGACACCTAAGACACACACACGCTTGGCTGTTATTATTAAAAAGGGATTTTGTATGGAAGAATTCTCTGGAACAGCTTATCCAAAGCAGAGCGTTTATTTCACATACTCTGTTCACTGCAGGGTGCTGCCTTTGTTTTCCTGCACAGGCAAGCCTCTGTAACAGAGACTGCTAAATATGTCTGATATATACTGGTACATATAACTAGAGAATACGTTGACAGGCAGAAGCAATTTAATTTCAGTCAGGTTTCATTTTTACATCCTCAGCCCCGACCTTCGAGAAAGGCTTGGCTATGTTGAGCGCAGAAAGCACATCTGTCATTGTGCTGGAGAAGAAAAACAAAAGGGAAGCCAAAACCCAGAGTGTGTCCATTTTGAAAATTAGCTGTTTGTACTTCTTACTCTGCTTTTAATAAGCTTCTGATTAAAGAAGATTTTCAGGGTTTCCCAAATACAGTTTCTTCTCCAGCTTAAGTCAATTTGGCGTCTGTACACTCCAGAAAAAACCCAATGTGTTTAAGTCAGAAAATCTGCATGAATATTAATGTCAAACAGGAAAGGAATTTGGGAGTCAGACTATGTGGCCATTTTAGGAAATGAATTTAAAGCTGTGTTTAACTCAAGAGATAACCCTTATTGTCATCAGCCAGTTTCAAACAACAAAAAGAAGCGATGCTACCGGCTTTTACCAGTGTGGGAAGGATGCAGCAAACATTGGGACCCGACTGATTATCCTGGGACTTCTCCACCCTAATTGTAACTCCGACACAGAGTTCCCTGCTGGCCTCCATCAAGTCATTTCTCTTGCCTGACCTAATTTTCTCAGCTGCAGAAGTGGGATAATACTGACTCATAGGATTTCTGATTGGAAAAGGATTTATCTTATAAAACATGCCTTAGCGATGCTGGGTGTAGTTAAGATGCCCAGTGTGCACGGCAGCAGTGAAACACTGGATCTCGTGCATTAGGAGCCTGCTGTTGACTCAGCTGGGGCTGACCCAGTGAGAGAAAGTGGCATTTGCATTTCTCAACAGTGAATAGCTCTTCTAAATAATTATTCTTTTTTAATACTTTATCTATATGTTTAATTTTATTTTTCTATTCATCCGTCTTAAAAGCCCATTGAATAATTTGTGAGTCTATTCAATGAACAGTTCACGAGATGAATTTTGTACTTTTTTCCCCATATGAATATACCCATTTTGTTCCACTCTGTAAACAGGCAATTGCTGACAGGGTTATATAAAACTTTGAAAATGTTTATTTTCAAAGGATTTATTCTACTGCTCAAGTTACCCAAACAAGACAGATATGCCAGGTACGTAAGGTCACCTTAAAAACGTGGAAGAACTGCTGCCCATAGCATTCCTGCTCTCTCAAGACCTGTGCCAAGTCTTCTGGTTTTCTAGAGAGAATCATTAACATCTTCATGTCAAGTGAAACTTGATAAATCTCCACTGGAGGTCTCTGTTCTTTAGAGTTTCCAGTTTTTAATGCCAACTGAATGTCCTGAGACTGACTGAAGGTTCTTCAACGGGAAGGAGCCTTGACAGGCTCCATGAAGTGCAGGAGGGCCGTAGATAAAACCTGTGCTGACTACTCAAAATGAGGTCCTGACCGACCATCCAAGTCAGGCGGTTTACAGAGAACACTGGAAAGCATATTTTCCAGCGGTATTTTATTTTCCCAAACAATCCCCCATTGGATTATTTCCAGTAGTCAAAAAGAAGCTCTTTCACTCACATGCTGAGAATACTTGACAGCCATGAATGAGCCTTAAAGAATCACAGAATGACTGAGGTTGGAAAGGACCTCTTGAGATTATCTAGTCCAACCCACCTAGTCAAGCAGGGTCAGACAGAGCAGGTTGCCCAGGTCTGTGTATGGTGGTGTTTTGAATGGAGGGCTTCTGAGAGCCATAGCATTGCTGCTGTAGTAAGTCCGTTGCAAAACTCCTGATCATTGGATCAGCTCTGAGCAGGAGACTGGACTAGATGCCCAGCAAAGGCTCCTTCCAACCCAAATTATTTTACAAGATGATGGGAGCTAGGATCCTAATTCTGGCAAGATATCTTCTGGTTTACAAGAGCTTTCACAGCTACAAGGAAACACTGGCTTCTTGGCCCATGGATCTAGAGTTGGGGTTCAAAGGGAAAACTGCAGATCTACAAGTCATTAGGGGGCTGCAGAGGATGTTCCAGAGAAAGCTAGGGGTGGATACCAGAATGTCTGAGGCATATTGAGTCTCTGAATGGAGGGAGTGCCCTGGAGTATGGATCAGCCTAGGACTCTGCCCTGAGGAGTTCTCCATCTTGAGAGGGCCTTGGAGGCCAGCATAAAGCTCAGCTGGGCAATCATGTCAGTGAACAGCTCAGGGCTCAGACAATAACAAAGGTCAGAGCTATAGCTGGGTTGCGAGAATGCCAGGAATCAACAGACATCATTTCTGTGAGCACCAGTGTTTCAGGAGCTGCTGACCTTTTAAAGGATTTGAGATCCAGAACTGAGAAGCATTTAAGAAAAGGCACCAACGCACAAGAGCTACCATTAAAACATTACTACAAGTCCTCAGTGCTAGGAAAAGCACTGCCAAAATCTGAGAGAAGACAAAAGTTTTCTATTGCCAGCAATTTATAAGTCAAGTTAATTAACACAGGACTTTGTTTTAACTTAAGGACCCCAAACTGGCTGATGATATTTGTGAAGGTTTCAAAAATTTCTATAGCTGATATTTTTTTTTTTTTAAACTAAAGAAATTATATGCAGCTAAGACATAAAAGAATATTTTCACTGAAAGGATCAATGCTTACAAGGTAACAAACTATTAATTTAATGCTGTCTGTGGAATTTGAGTTTGACCTTGTGACACACGTGCCCTATAATGATGTGCTCACACGCTGGTTTTCGGACATTGAAGGCTCTGTGTCCTTACACTTCTCTTAGTGTGGCTGGGTTTGTGACACAGACATACTGTCCACATACCACTCTAGCAGTTGCCTTTTTCCATTTTCTCCTTTCTGCTCCTGCTCAACTCAATTAGCAGGCTCTGACTGAACAATATTTAACAGCGAGCAAGAAGCCTCAAGAAAAAGACTGGGAAAAATGGGAAGAGTACCAGAGCATCTAATGAGATACACAAATAAATAGGTCAGTATTTTATTGAATCGCAACAGAACATCTAGGACATTAGTATCTGCCCAAGCTGATAGTTTTCTTCTTTAAATTCATCACCAGAAGAGCAAAGTGGTGTCAAACATCACATCTGGCTGCCTCCATTACTAAGCAACTAGGACCTTTTATAAGAGTCAGGTAAGACTGACCTGCCAGATAAGAAGTGAAGGAATTATTTTATTGCCATCAACTATCGCTACTGGTACCAAACTGAAAAAGAAAATGCATTAGCTAGTCACCATTTTCACTTCACTTTAGGAAGTCTGAAGGGTGGGTAAAAATCATATCAGAGCGCTGCAAGAGATACAAATATTTGTGTATAGGTTTCATTACCTAACATACAAGTTCTCTAGACTAACTGAGCTGGGATCAACCCAGCACCTCAACTTTTCTAGCAATAAAAATTTTCAATAAAGGAATTGAAAGAAATAGCAACTTTTATTCTCCTTCCCCTTCTCATTCTTTCAATCTTTTCTCCTCTTTTTAAGTCTAATTTTTCCTCTTTTCATGTTGCTACCACAAAAGAAAGAAGGAAGAGCAAACACGAAGGGAATAAAGCAAAAATTAAACTCTCTCCCTGCACTTGGGAACAAAACAATGCTTTGTGGCTTTAAACAACAATTCTGATTCAGTGAGCAACTCAATTCAACTTTAATCTGGTGAAAACTGAATTTCCTGGTTATCTTTCATGCAGGTATAAACGCTTTGCAGTAAGAATTTCAATCAAACAGGGGTGAAAAAAAACCAGAAGCGGCTTCAATAGGAGTTGTTTCCTGACAGTGCCTGCAGAAAGCTGCTGACCATTGAAGGGACTCTGACGGCTCTTGCTGCACTTGCCTTTTAGCTCTTGTATCTCTGAAACTCTCCTGAGCATGTCCAAATCACAAAAAATATATCTGTGCCTTCAATTCCTCAGCAGAATAAACCCAAAATGTAGGGAAAGCATTGTAAAGCTAACATAAAATTTAACATCATTGAAATTAATTTATAAAATTGAAATGGATACTTTCTACTTAGGTATTCCCTTTTCCAAGGGACAAAAATAGGTCAAGCCCAACCAATGCGGTTCAATCCACACTCACGGCTAGCAGCACAATGAACCTGCCCCAGTAGGAAAGCCACTCATGCTCTCCAGCTCCACTTTCTCTTGCCTTGAGATACCCGTTGTGTTCACAGAAATGTGGCCACCAAAAGATGACTGCACTGGCCTGAAACCTCGGCCCCCAGCTAGTGCCTCAAAGTTCCATGGTGCCCCTGTAAAGCTGCCAAGCCTCCTGGAGATCTGACTTCAGGGCATAGTTACTATTTCTCGCTTGATTAGTAGCATCAAGAATGCAATAGTGGTATTGATCAAAAAATAAGCAGAGCTTTAGGATCTGCTGAAAAGAGGTTTAAGGTAAGTCTCTCTAATTATACCGAGTTTAACTGTATAGAGTTAAACTAACAGAGTTTAAATCTCAAGACTTTGAAAAACACGCAGCTCCCTCTAATAGGCATTCTGAGTCACATGGCCAAGTCAAGCCACAGCTGACAGACACTGAACCTCCAACAGAGGCGTTGTCCCCTTTTTTGGTGGCCAGCAATTTTGGCAAGCCCCAAATAAAGGCTAATCCAACTTTTCTGAAAGATTCCCATTTATATTCTTAAAGAAACACTAAGACTAGCAACAAAAGCAGATACTTGTTCTCTCAAGACAACAATTTCCAATCATCCTGCAAGAAGAGAGAGCAGAAATCAATTTTTATCTGGAGACCTTCTGCAAAGCAAATAAAAGCCTACCTTGAATCAGAGTCCTTGTCTCCCTGCAGCCCTCCGGGTGAAGCGGCTGCCACAACCGTGGCAGGAACCCCTCGCCCAGCGCTGGCAGAAAGGCCAAGCTTGTAGCACGATGGAGCGCTACATGGCAACGTTGCCCAAAATCACCGCTCCTCTGCATGGTCTCCCTTTCTCTCTCAAGCAGCTGCTACTGAATTCACCAGACCCAAAGACAGACTGTTTGGGTGACTTTCCTTCTGCCCCTTTTAACACATCAGTTTGTGGAGGAAGCTGTAATCAGATGGACTCAAGCCCGCCATGAGATTTCCAGCACCTCCTTTGCCCCAATGCAAATCCCAAATCACGCTGCTGAAAACAACCAGACACCTTCTCTTAGAGGCACAACAAACCTGAGGGAATGACTCAATAGCTTAGCTCACATTGCAGACGTATTCATTTAAACCTCTTGCTTAACACAAGGAACAGCAAGACCCATACAGAAAGAGAACATTAATCAGTAATTTCTTGAACAGGCCTGAAAACAATAATCTGCTGAGTAAAACAATGTGGCATCCCAAGGGTTAATGCCATTTAGGAAAGGATGCAGTGGAAACCTTTGGAGGAGTTAGCTCAGCAATCACAGTGCAAAACTCAAGTTGGGTGACAGCCAGGATTGAAGCCAGCAGACATGGGAGGTGTCCCTGCCATGGCAGAGGGGCTGGAATTAGCTGATCTTTGAGTCCCCTTCCAACCCGAACCATTCTATGATTCTATGACATGTCACCACTGCCCCATGGGTCACCTACTGGCAAAATATCTCCATGCTTAATGAATACAGTAAGATAAAACCCAGGGCAGGCCTGAGGTCTTGTCTGTTCCCAGATATTACACCAGTGGGCAAATAAAAAAAAAAATAAAAAAAAGAAAGAATTACTTTTGAAGTGTTTTCTTGACCCACGCTAGAGCCTCTCACTTTAATATTTATCCAGTGATGAAGAAGAACCACTGAACAGAGAAATAATTCCTTGAAAAAAAAACTATATTTGAAAAGTAGTAATTTTCGTGGTGGTTCTGGGCAGCTGGTGCTTTGCCTCTTTAAAACGAGAGACCTGGCGTTCTGGGAAAGCCCAGGAGGGTTATCCTGGGAGGCGGCTGGAAACGCTGCCACCTCCCATCTCCAGAGCTGCTCCCGGGCAGCGGCGGGGTCCCGCAGGGGTGTGC
>VZZY01008854.1:392688-426369 GCA_013400335.1 Eurystomus gularis | reverse complement strand
GTTTTTTTTTTTAACTAAAGACCAAATACTCAAAAGGGTCACAAAAGTGGTCCGAGGGCTGGAACATCTCCTCCAAAGAGGCCAGGCTGAGAGAATTGGGGTTCTTCAGCCTGGAGAAAGCTCTGGGAAGACCGTGTGGGGACCTTTCAGTACTTCAAGGGGGCCTACAAGAAAGATGGGGACGGGCTTTTTAGCAGGACCTGTTATAACAGCACAAGGAGCGATGATTTTAAACTAAAAGAGGGCAGATGTAGACTAGAGATAAGGAAGACATTTTTGACACCGAGGGTTGTGAAACACTGGCCCAGGTTATCTAGAGAGGTGGCAGAAGCCCCATACCTGGAAACATTCCAGGTCAGGTTGGACGGGGCTCTGAGCAACCTGCTCCAGTTGCAGATGTCCCTGCTCCCTGCAGGGCAGTTGGACTAGATGACTTTTAAAGGTCTCTTCCAGCCCAAACCATTCTATGATTCTACTTTAATAGCTATTTTGTTTTAGAGAAATGACTCCAGGGCAGAGGAGAAAGGCAGCACATTTTGCCTATGTCTGAAGCTGATCCTTGCTGTCTGTGATAGTTCTGCTTCCACACCATCATCCTCCTTGCACCCAAATGCAGAACTGCACTTCTCAGATTAATCAGTCTTGAAACACCATAAGGAAATCCCCAAATGGGCATCACCAGCAGGTGAATGTTAAAAATACCCAAGGGCCAGCAAAGGATGATTAAAGCCCATCTCCCCTACAGCACATTATCTCCCCAGTCCTGCCTTTCAGGCTGACCTTGAAGCTCCAATATTTAGAGGAACATGCAGGCTTTTCCCAGTCAGTCAGTACACCAAACAAGGAGAGGGTCTAAACTCCCCTCTTGCAGAAGCAATGTTTTGGGTTTGGTTTTTTTGCAACAAAAAGGACGATAAACTTTTCTGGCCAAGAGCACAAGGATAGAGGAGGCTCAGGCTGCCAATGCAAAGCCTGGCAGATATCACCTCAACCAAGTTGCAGGCATGAGTTTGCTCTGCTTGAATCTTGAGCTGGCGAGATGTACACAGCTCCTGTGCCAGGAATAGTGATGGTACCTGCTTTCTGCTAAATGAGCTGTGCAGGTAGTCCTCTTCCAGCACAGGCTGTTTGCAGGCCATGCCTTGGCCCAGTCTTCTGGCAGGAAGGGCTTGAAGATTTTTAGAGGCACTTTGTGAGTAAGGTGAGTCCCCAAAACACACATCCCTGCTGCCTCTCGCTGCTTATGAGCCACTGAAAGGCAAACTGGATTCTCACATCCCTTTGTCCACTTCAGATGAAGCTTCAGTTCGTACACATGCTGGGTGGGGTGCACAGGGTGGCTTTGGAGTGCAGATAGCGACAACTCCATCCCAAAAGTGTCCAGAGTTGGGTTGCTGCGATAGCACAGTGCAACTGATCTGTGGGATCGAACGCGCACGTTCACACAGAGGATGAACGAGAAGGACCAGTAAAACATGTGTGGCTCATGCCGACAGCCTGTCCCACGCTCCCAGTACCTTTCCAGTTAGAGCAGGAAATAAACACCACCTGCCTGCAACACAACACACCTGGCAGCACACACCTTCTCGGAGGGACCCTTTACATTGATCCACATGGAAAATAAAATGTTGTTGAGGTTTGCGTTCAATCCACCAGACCTACAACAGACGCTTCTCTGTTAACCCCTCTTTGGTTTGGGGTCTAGCTCAAACCAGGACAAATGTAAGAAAAAAAAAAAAAAAGTAGCTATTTGGAAAGCAGGTTCTGACACTGAGGTTTTGGTGGTGATCAGCAGCACCTCCACCCTGACCAAGAAGAGAAAGGTCTTGCCTCCAACCCCAGTGGCTGCTTCAGGGAAAGCTGTAAAGAGCTGGCTGGCAGCCAGCAAGCTGTGAGCTTACCTGGGAGCTTCCCTCCCGAGCCACCGCTGGAGGCTGGCTGAGCCTCCATGCTGCAGCATTTACCTTGGTAGGTCTGTTCCTAAGTCTACCAGGCTCTTCCCAATTCTGCAGAGGCTACAGCTGTAGCACGGAGCCCTCCTGTGCTCCACATGCCAAGGGCTTTGCTGCAGTCAGGGATAAACGTACCCCTTGCCGTGGCACTGCTCTGCCTGCCACTCTGCCAGCCTGAGAAACAGCAGGACCCTCCCCAAAAATCTGTCCCCAGCCAAAAAAAGCTCTCTCTCCAGCACCCAGCCCGCTTCTCTAGTCTCTGACATGAATGAACTCTTCCCAGACTGACGCAGTTCCTGCAGCCAGGCAGCGCAACGCTCCGGGCACGGTGTGTTTTACGGGAGCTGGTTGCACGGGGCAGAGTTCCCAGTTCTGTGCCCGCTTGCGTCCTTTCCCACATTTACTGAAACCGCCCCTTTTCCAGCCGTAGCAAGTGCTGAATGGAAGAGGCGTAGCAGGCCGAGGAGATACAGGGACTGTCTCTACTCTGTGGCTTCCCAGTGCCACGCACACACTACCTGAAGAAATCCCTCACGCTCCTATAAGAAATCCGTTAAAATTGGCTGCTTCAAAATAACCTATAGCCATCACTGGCCCTAAAGATGACGCATGATGAAACACCCTCAAACCCAAACCTTCTATTTCAGCCTTAGCAGATCATCCAAGCACACAGCAAAGCCACAAGGAACACCACGCTGCCCTCTCCCACGTGGTTTGAAAATTCCCATTGTTGCTCTATCCCGGAAAGTGATTCATCCTCCCCGTGGGGTTGTGACTTGCCTCCACATGTTTCACAACACTGCCTGCCTTTATAACAGCGGGGCCACAAGCGACTCCTACCAGACTTCTCAGCTTGCCTGTGAGCGAGGAGGCATCGCCTCATTCTTCTAACGATGATTTTCCTCTTGCAGCATTTCTTCTTGCTGGCCATAGACTTATTCCTCGCAATGACTCTTTCCTGCTTCTTTTATGCCTTTGTATGCATTTCCATTGGACTTTTTACATGCTTCATTATCATCTTCTCCTTCAGTGTCGCAGAGAGGACTACTGACGTGAAAGGGCGAGCGATTGTAATTCTTGTGTCCAACAGCTCCATCGGGAGGATGTTTGCAAGGAACTTGGATAAAGCAGGTTTCAGGGTGTCTGCTGCACACTGGCCTCCTCGAGAGGAGACGACAGCTACAGAAGACGAGTGCCCTTCGAGCATGGAGGTAGCCCAGCTCAACATGACTGAAGATGAGTATCAGAAGACAATGAAAACCTTCATAGAAAGCCACTTATCCCTGAAAGGTAAATTTTGAGGGCAAACTTGCCTACAGTAGAAATCAAAATGCACAAGGTTATGAGATCATTGTAGTTCATCAGTGAATGAGGGAAGCAAGAATGTTTAGGAAATGGGTTGTAACACTAACTGCATTGTGTTTTGTTGTGCAAAACAAAAATTTTGCTTTTTCCAGGGGAAAGAGCCTGCTCTGGTGGCTGTGAAAAGCCCCAGTAGACCCCAGTCCCTGGAGGAAGGCAAGGTAGGCCAAGGAATGAGGGAGAGAAGGTCCCACAAAGGCACAGAGGGCCAGACCCACCCTGAGGAGAAAACACAGGAATGAACAAGGGGGAGTAAAGACTCAGACAGCAACCTGAGATGAAGGAATATGTCTGGTTGTTAACCTCTTCTGGATTAAAAACCTCAGGTTCCTGTTGACTTCTTGCCTGCTATGAGACTGATAAGGAACAGTTGAGTCAGAGCTTTGGCTGGCGGGTCAGGACTGTGTCTCTGAACCACACTGCCATCATTCTGCAGGGATACGGGATGGAGAGCTCACTTGGGACAGCACGAGGCAAGTGTCCTACTGAGGGGATGGCTCTAAGCACTTCTGCTGTGTAATCTCCATGATTCTTTCTAGGTGCAAGATTAAGGCTGCCAACGGGCAGGTTGGCTTACGCCCTAGCTGAATTACCTCTGCTATCCAAGAGCCTCTGTCCTCAGCCATAATTTTACATCACTTGGGAATGATAGAAAATTCAGCTTCAGCCATCAGGGCTGTAATCTCACTGCCCACAGGGCTACAGAAGAGGCCAACCCTCTACTCCACTGTGAACCTAAGGCACATCTCAGCAGGGAAGCTCTCTCACTGCATCCCCATACGGCTTCCTTCCTTCTCTAGTTTCTTCATCCCTCTCCTCTTTCCTCTTCTGATTTCTGAGGCTCCCTTTGAGGTCCCTCTGCTTGCTCACACTGAGTCAAGATCTCAGAGAGCATCCACATCCCACTATGACAAATAATGAGACCATTCACATTGCTACCCAGCACTAAAAGTTTTCTTTGTGCTCCCAGGCTCTGCAGAGGAAGGACATTTTGGAAGTCAGAGCACACACCATGAAGCCTCCCCTGCTGCAGACACCCTTCAGAGAAGTGGAAGGGAACCCTAGTCAATACCTGCTGCTAGATGCAGCTATTCAGGACCCAATGACACGGCTTTTCTCCTTAGAAGCATCCAGCAGACCAGAAGTGCCTGTGGTCAGATCCTGTGCAGCTCTGCACGGCCCAAGATAACATCCTGCCATTCACTAGCAGCCTGCAGGCTCCAGGAACGGGTGTCCTGCACACCATCAGCTGGTTTCAGACCAAATGCTCAACTGCCTGCATGAGCACTGAGGCTGTTTTACACTAGTAAAATTATTCTGGCAAAACTTGCCTGCGTGGAGGAGGCCTAAAAGCTCATAAAGCTGCATATCAGCAGATTCCTGCTCTGGAAACAAACAACAGAGACTTCAGCAGTAATGCTCCGTGGGAGCTGATGATTGCTGTGGGCCTGTGCTGTTTTAATTAAATGAGGATCTGGCCCAGTGATATATGTCTTTTTGGTTTTTGATTATTTTGATCGCTGTGCTAGTAAAGCACTTTTGCAGGGTTTGGGGTTTTTTTTTGACAGGGTACTCTTATAGCATCCATGGGGTTTTCCATTTAGGATCTCCTGCATAGTATTCACATCCCAGATGCAGACATTAAAATGTATTTCCCAAGTGCTGACCCAATTGTGTGGCAGATCAAAGCACTGTGGTGGGAGGGGAGAAACAGGAAAAAAAAAAGAACCTCAGTTTTCTTCGATTTCTTTGTTAACAGTTTCAAGTGAGTGCTGGTATTTATTCTGCAAGATTTGCTGTAGTATTTTCAGCATGGGGTAGGTGGACATGAACACTCACCACCAGCTGACTGATAATAAAACAATTTAAACCTGTGGTGGGTTAACCAAAAGACTACATTGATGGGTCACCACACACAACATGCAGTTTGGTTGGCAAGAGCTGGACAAGGAAGAGGAGAGAGTTTGTGCTGTAGAGACAATGGCAGAACCATTACACAACTTTGTCTCAAAATTTTTTTTACACACTTCATGTGTATGTAAATTTTGCTTTCCAAAGAAAGGAACTTCTGTGCTAGTTATGATTTAATAACTTGTCCCCGCAGGAAGTTTTTGCCATTATATATTTGCTAGTGTAAGTAAGAAAACTTTTGTTTGATATAAGCAACTTTTAAAATGCATGCTAAAGAATTTTCAAAGTAACACAATGGAGACAGAACCCTCTAGTCCCAGCTCCTTCTAGAATTAAAAGACTTAGGACAACTAAAATAATCTGGTTTTATTCTAGTACAGGCCCAGAAACCTTGATTTTCAGCTAACACCTTTATTTTGTGGTGGCAGCACACACAAATAAGGTGCTATTAGGTCTAAAGAGACTGTAATGCAAACATACGGAGAAATGCAAGACAACTCCCTTCCAAATTCCTGTGTTCTGTGATAGCTTAACTTGGTTCATAAAGTTTTGGGTTGTTCTGGCTTTTAGCACCTTCAGATAGGATGTTTAAACTTCCTCTGTGACCAGGAGGTCAAAGAGAAAGGGGGAAAAGGGGAGAGAAGTAGTCTTCATTGCTCACTCGCAATAGCTGAGCTTGTACTGTCAAATATTGCAAGAGCTGGTGGCATTGTGTCCAAGTGCTCTGGTATCAGACTGCTTGAGAAATTGCTGTGCCGTGTTGCTCTTCGGGCACGGTGCCTGGAAATGCTGGCAATTGCTTCATGATTTTCAGGATTGACTGCTGGGAAGGTGGGGCAGGGCAAGGAGGAAAAAAAATGTGGAGATGGGCAAGACCCAACAGACACAACCTGACCTGACTCAAGAAGAGTTCAGACAACCAGAGCAGTGGTCTGATTAAATGCAGTAGCCTCCATTGAGGTAGTACCTTGGGGTTCACCTAGTCACACACACAAGCACGACAGACACAGGGCTAAGTGACATCAGTATTTACTGTGCCATGCCCAAAGACTGGCTGCCTCAGACTCGGCCAAGAAGAGCAAGCCCCTAAAAGCTGTCAAGTGACCCTGCCCTGCCAGCCTGCACAGAGTTCAGCTCCCTGAATTGAACTGCCAGAACAGAGAAGCTGCTGTTTCACATCTAGTCTCAGCCTCTCTCATGCTTTAGAGGTTATTCAAACTATGTTTCTTTATCTGCACCCAAAATACTTCCAGCGTCTTGAGAGATCCTTTCTTGACCTTTTGGTGTGTTCAATCTCTCGCAGGTCTTTCTGTGCTCCAGGCTGAGCTCTGCCAAACTTCGTAACACCTGTGGGTCTGTAGAACAGCACTGAAGTGCACAGAGCAACCACGATGGCAGAGCACTTGGGGGACCAGCCCCCCTTCCTTCCTACCCTTACCACAGGGACCAGTTACCACTACTGCATCACACTTTCCTCCACTCTTTCTCTCCTACTCCTTGCAGTATTTCATACTGTGCTAGCAGCCATCACTCATCCCAGTTGTTTCCACCTACTTTCTCTTTCCTTGTTTTCCTTCCAGGTTTCTGCAGAGATGATACTCAATGTGAGCAATGCCTCTGGCTGCACAGCACAGCCTCCCTCTGCTCTTTCAGATCTCTGCCACGCTGAACTTGCTTGCAAGAGTCGTGTTGATTTTCATAGGGTCAAGATTTCATTTCTTGTACCCAGCTCTCAGCTAAGACATGACCACTGCTGGATTCTTTGATGCTTTATCAGCTTCCCTCTGTCCCTGTCTACTAAATAGGAAGGGCAATACTTTTTTCACAAGCAGAGAAATAACTGATGCAAATAATTAATTCCCAAATCAACTTTGGTCCTGTATCTGAAAGACTCTGACCCCACACTTCACCATGGTGTTTCAGACCATTGGGAAGGGCTTGTTTCCAAACCTTGTTCTGCAGGCTCCAGAGGGCATGTAGGAAGCTCCCCATGCAGACAGCTAGACCAGTGGGACTGTCATCCTTGGCCATCTCTTCTCATCCCCACGATGCTGCAGGCAGAGTGGCTCTCCTAAGTTCGTCCAGGCAAGAGCAGCTGGATTATTTTATCAATTTAACTAGGTAGGTTTAGTTAAGCCAGCTGATTACTTCTGCACATCATAGGACACTCATGCAATCTTTCCTCTGAGCAGAGCTCTGAGGGCAGTAACATCGGCAGTGGCGAGAACAGCTAATCCTGGGCAAGGAAGGGCGTCCGCAGCAGTCACTTGCTCAAGGCTGTGTACTAAGATGCTGGCACAACTGTACAGAGCATGGAACTATCAAGGCTTCTAGCAGCCCCATGGCTTCTTAGTCTCTACCTCTTCCAAATCTTCTAAAGGTCGGGCCGTTTCTACACTTCTGTTCTGCAGTGGTAGATGCTCTCCTGGTACTTTCACTTGCCTTAAACATCTCCTTCAGTATCGACCTGCTTTGGGTAGTCAGACAGTTTAGTCCATGGAGGAACTGTTCTGACAGAGATCCAGAAAGTGAGACCCTACTGTGGGCCTGACCAGGAGACATTTATGTCTCCTTTTTTAAGTTTTCTCTTGCATGGTGGACACACTGTAGAAATTCTTTTGCTTCCTAAGGATGGCAATGCAGTTAATTATTTTATCAGAAGGTAGCCCTTCTTCACTCCTTTTCCATGCTATGCTTACCTTAAGCTAGAAGACCAGGCCATTCAGTCATTCCTAAACTCACCAGAGGGTAAGTTGAGCTTTCTTTTGCAACAGTATAGCTTAGTGCATGGAAGAGTCACAACAACCTGCCATTTCCACTCACTTCAGAGATGGATTGAACAGATGCAATAATCATTGACTGCAATGAACTACAAGGGAGTAGGAATTATGAATGAACAAAGCAAACGAAATCATATACTCATGCAATTTTAAAGAGTACTGCATTATTTAACTTCACTCAGCTCCAACAACTGCAGGCCACCTTGAATAAATCAGGCCATTTTCCAGGCTGCAAATGACTATGCTTGGAGTTATGAGTCAAATGATTAATTTTTGTAGCTATGCTTTTGTGCCTTTAATATGGGTTAGCCAGAAGTCTTTGAAAAACCAGCTTGCAACAATATCGCCTCCGTATCTCTTGGGCATTTATCAAAACTAGAGAAGCACTTTGATAGAGCAGCCATCAGGGCTGTGAGACAACCCAGACAGAGAAAACCAATCTTGTTCTGAAACTATAGGTTGGGAGGAATTATTTTAGGATGAAGGGAAGCTTCCTTCAAAAAAAAAAAAAAAAGCAAAGCTGCTTTTAAAAAATAATCTCTGCATCATCTATAGTCGATGTGCTTTTTCTCTTTTTCCAAAAGAACCTATGCATCAGCACCTCCGGACATTTTATGGGAGGCCAGTTTTCACTTCCTTGAAGTGTTTTTGTAATTCTCGTTTCAACAGACAACTTCTCTGCCAAGAGCCAAGCACCCTGGACACACACATAAAACCACATGACTAAAGCATTACCCAATCTACAACAGCTGCAGCAACACTTCTCCTCCATCCCTCTCTCATCACCAGTGGGCAGAGCCCATTCGGGTTCAAAACCTGTCCCTCATATGACATTGCTCCTGCAGACACTCTTGGCCTGCTGCTGCCAGGCTGAGCGTGCTGGAACTTGAGATCCTGTGCAGAGTCCTCAAGACTCTGACTGATCACGGTTTTTAATCCTGGCAGGGATCAGACCGGTCAGCTAGTGTATTTTACAGGCCAGAGAACTTCATCAAGATTCCAAAAGGACAAACCAGGCAGCCAGCCGTGCAGAAATACATCAGCAGGGAAAGTGGGAGCCAAGCTGTGAACAGCGAGTTGGGTTTGTTGTAAAAGGCAGCAGGTACCTGTGAGCCCTGCTGTGCACGTCAGCGCTTTATCTGTTCGGTGCCGGCTGCACGATTTGTTTGCAAAACAAGATCTTTAAACAATAATTAAAAATGCATATCAATCTGCTGTATATTAAAAAGCAGGTGATTTTATTTGCATGCGTTGAGAACATGTTGCCATGCTTGCCACTAACACCAGCCATGCGTATGATATTATGGAAGGAGAAGGAGGTGAAAGAGCCACAAGCTGCCAGGGCTTTTTTTTAACCCTTCTTCCAAATCTTACATTTGGAGATAACATGAAGAGAAATGGATCATTTCTCAAAGAAAGCAAAACAAGCCTGGGTAGTTGGATACTTATGTTATACTAGCTCATAATTCTGCCACAGGCCTTTTTTAGCATCCTAAAGCAACACCCTCCTCACACTGCCCTCACTTAGCTCATACGGATTTTACTCCCTTGGTGTAAGTTTATTTTACACTAAACCCCAGACAAGAGTTTCATTTCCAAGCTCCATCAATCATTCAACCACACAAGACCGAAGAGTATTTTGAGAGATCACCAGGAAGATATATTTACGACATGCCATTCTTGAAACAATCAATCAACACGTTTTCATGCAATTTCAGTGGTAGCATTAGAGATGCAAGCTAAAATAAAGCCAAAAATATCTGGGAGATAATTTATTTATCACTCATGCATGATGCTAAACTAGCCTCTGATTCTGTAAGTCACTGGAAATATTCACAGATGTAACAGAACCTTTACACTAATTTTAAAATGTCCCAGACAAGAGCTTAACTTTGTACCCATTTAGAAACATTGTCTTTCATTAACCAGAGTTGAACAGCTTCCAACCAGACAATTTTTGAAAAATACAAGGATTAGAGCTCAAAGTTCTACAGATTCTATTTCTCCCTTTGCAGTTTGTCAGAAAGGGTGCACGTCAGGAGCATGTGTGCACCTGTATGTTTTTACTCCACTCCTTACTTCAAGCCTTCAGGAAAATTTTCCAGAGGACATTTTTGCCAGGGTAAGGGAACCAAGTGAAAGAAAAGGTTTCTGCAACACTGGCTTCCCATATTAGTGTCTGGAGACAGAAAACTTCTGAGCAGTTCTAAGACATATGCTTAGAGACTTAAATTATGTAGTAAGACTGAACATGCATAAAAATTGAATAATTCTATATATGATAATTAAATACTTCCTTGATACATATAAATAAATTATTTTATTACAAAACTTCTGAGTAGATTTAAAAATCTACTCTCTTGAAGTTTCCCATCCAACTGACAAACTCTTTTCCCAACACTTATTATGCTGTTAACTCCCAGGTAACAAAACAATTGCTGTGGCATTTTTGGTAGGAAAAGGGAGACGGGAACAAGCTTTTCTACAGAGTTCCTCTTGCTGCAGGACAAAGGATTTGGCCTGACCTGTGCTCAGCTCAGCTACAGAAGCTTTGCTTTGGCACTAAATCATTCCTTTGGTTCCCTAGGGAGGCTCTAGGAGGAAATGTCCAGCAGGTACAGCCTGTGGTAACAAAGCTCTTAAAAATCCCACCATGGATACAAATTTCACCCCATGATAGGCTGGCTTGGTAACACGGGCTTCAAAAATATTGTGCCAGTTTAGACCAGGCAACAGTCTGCCACCAGAGGTTTAAAAATCAACCTCTTTTTCAGGTCCATGGAATTCCAAATGCATGTGGTGCAAACCTCTTAGACCTGATGCTTTCTTATAGTTAAATGACTGTTACAAAGATATTGTTCAAAAAGCAGAGCTTTCCTTCTGTTCTTGGGTGGTTTTCCTATTTTCTGGGACTACATTCTTTATTAAGTATTCACTGCTCTGGTTTGGTCAAATAGTTTGAAATTTAGGAGCTGTCTGCTCTGACATGATGCTGTGGAATAGCTGTGCCAGGTAACATTCATTTCTAGCCCCAGAAAATATGGGGTTAACTTCTTAAAGCAACAGACTGATTAGTAACAAATAGTTACTTTCAGTAACAACTAGTAATTGCATTTCCTCCTGTAACAAGTTTGTGATCAGAAAACTATTCCCAGGGTTTAAATCAGACGTTTACGCCTGTGTATCTAACTGGCACTACACCTACTGCCTTCTCCATTTCCCTGTAGGCTTTTCCCTATAGCTCCTCCAAATCAGTTTTGCATTTGAACTGCCCTTTTACTGTAAGGGCCCAAATGCCTGGTCCTCCATTACAGCCTTGTTCTCCCCACTCTCATTTTAAGTGGTCACCATTAAATTAATTGAGATCTCACCGATATAAAGCTAAAGCTCCTTTCAGGTTACTTGCCTTCCACTCCTTCCCTCCGGCCACCTTTGCTGTTTCATATTTACATGTGTTAAAGATGCATTTTCTCACTACCCAAGACTCACACAGGATCAGGAAAGCTTTTAGTCCTCATCAGGGATTCAAATTTCCATCCTGCTTTCAATTTATGGAGACCACATTTTCCAATGAGTAAACACTGATGGAAAGCTGCCAACCAGTTCCAATAACCATACATACAACATTGACTAATTTATCAGGTAGCAAATCATTAAGGGACGGGCTGTGCCCTTCTTATCCATCCATTCAAGAACAGCAGGATTCAGAGTGATTTATATAAGGTCCAGAAAATAAAAATACAGGCAGAAATATGAGAATAAATTACAGACTTTAAAAAAAATATAGTCTATAATACAACAGAAGCAAAGTCCCCAAATGTCTGGATTCTGGAAAGAGGTGGTGAGAGGAATGCTACCACCATCCATTTGCTCTCTGCATCTCTCTTTAGACCTCTTTAGTAGATTTTTAAATTCATGCCACGAGCTCCAGGGCAGAGGTCATGTCTGTCCATGTCAGTCATGAGCATTCAGGCTGTCTGATGCAAAACAAGGCGATGCATCAACTCTGCAACTAAAACATGGGAGCAGGTAGAAGGAGATTAAGCCTTATTACTGGTTTCTGAGAAGCAGAGAGGACTGGGGACAAGGCAAGTCTTTCTGCCCACACTCAGAGGGATGTGCCATTGTTACCCAAGCACTACAATCTGCCTGGTGCTGCACTTGATTAATCAGGTATTACAAATGAGGTATACGATAAATATCTGATACATGAGAATGACGTAAGGAGTTAAACCATGGGACAGACAGTTGTTTCCAGAAGAGATGTCAAAGGCATTTTTAATCTGGGCCAGCATTACAGGTGTGAACAGACAGATAAGAGGAGCCAAGCACCACCCATGGTGCCTTGTGTTACATCTTTCAGGCATCTTTACAGCTCTTGGCAAAGACTGCCCAGAGAAGGATCACTCTTGGCCAGCAAAATTAATCCAGAGCTTTCCTTGGGCTCACTCTAGGGGACTAAGGAGATGCTTCCCTTCACATGCTATTCCAGCTCTCTTCCCCTCAAGCAAGGCAGGTCTCCTCTTTCCTTGAGCAGGAAGTCACCATCTCCTCAATCACCAGCCACCCTTTCCCCTCTCCCTCACATGCACTGTCTGGACACAACTTGGAGCAGCCACCAGGTTTAAAGGAAATATGGTCCCTTAAGTAGACACTGCATTTTTAATGTATCAGAGCCCTTTGGCACCCTGCTTTGAAGCTAGGTAATCAAACAGATTAGAAAAAAAAAAATCCCATCTCTAAGATTATTCACTGCACCACAGACAAAGAGGCCCCAGTTCTGATCCATTTACCCAACAAAGCAGACAGTTTTTAAACCTGAATTTGTCCCTGTATGATGTTTGGATGTCATGGCTTGCCATTACGAAATGAGTAAGTGCCTTAAAGAGAACAAGTCCCAGCCAGTGATGGTTTCTAATATATGCCATTCGATTTTTCCTCAAGAGTAGTTCTTGGAAAACACTTTGCTTGCTTTGCTTCTAATAAAAGTAATTTGCTAATGTTTGCCTGATCATAAAATTGATCTGACCTGCAAATAATCTGACACCGGGGCGTGTTGCTGAGCTTTTTGAAGTGCATTAGGTTGTTCATACAGCAGAGCTTTCTCCTACTTAATCTGTGCGGCCTCTTTGTGTAACTGAGGGAAACGTTTCCAGAGGTTTCATTAAAATAACTTCAAGCAACGGAGTAAAAAAAAATATTTTTAATTCCAATGAAATATGTAATAACAAGTTTCAACAGGGACAGGGAGGAATAACAGTCTTTCGACCAGCTCTACTTCTAATGCTGCAAGCCTTGCAAACTATGGTCTCCCTCCTCCCCAGCGTGGATGGCTGCTATATAGAGCTCACCATGTTCAGGTTTTTAATTAGAATTAGTTGCAAGCAGCAAGATTTCATCTATACCTGTTATGTCTTTGGAGAAACATCCTGGTGTAATTCAAGAATGAGCTGTACAAGTTAACTTAGCTCATACCCTGTTAATTTGGCAGGCATGTACGGGCTGATGAAGAAGCCATCAATCCTGATCTGGGAGGAGGAGGAACCAGACGCACACAGGTTACCTGAGAGAAAAACCTCTTCTAAATGGAAGAAGGTTTTCAACACTCCAGGTAGGAGCCACTTGTAGCAGTCAAGTACAATGGATTATACATCATTTCTCTGACAGTGTCTAGATGAGGGGGGGAAAGTCTTTAAAATGTTTTAGCCAGTAAGTTTTTTTTCCCCTTAATGTGGTTTTCAAAACTGCAAAAAATAAAGTCCTTGATTGTGGCCACTCCTTGCCACAGTTAGCCATTGACAGCTTAAAACAAGGGTTCAAAAACACGTTAGCTAATATTTTGGAAAACTCTCGCTCTCCTAGACTGGGTTTGTGATTAAGGCTATCTGGGCAGGACAGAACCAACATATGTAGAATCAGCTTTGCAAAGCCCTCAGTGTCCCAGGGGCCACCTGAACTCCCTCCTCTTGGCATGGAAAAAACACAAAATCCCACAGCTCCCATCAACAAAATACAATTCAGTAGCTGGCAGCACTGAGCCTTTATCAGACAGCAGAAATTCTCCTCCTGGTTAGCTCTTCACACAGATAGGAGATATATTCTCCTCCTTTTCTAGGTGGTACGAGTTAGATGTGGAGTATCTCACAAAAGTAGATGGGTAAATAATCATGAAGTCTGCCACCTAACTCCCTGAATCGCCAGCTCTACCATCACTCTCCACAAGCCCCTGCTCCATACCCCAGCCAGCCAGCACTGGGGGCACCCAGCATTCGTGGCCGCCCTGCTGACCACCCACTGCTGGCTACCATTACTTTGCTCTCAGTTGAGGGGTACAGTGCTCACTTGCACAGTGTAGAGGGAGCTCAGCTTGTGAGCAGGCCCCTTCCCCACCTAAGCCCTCCTCCTCCTGTCCCCATAGCTGCTGTGGGATGGGCTCTGGAATAGGAGTGGGATGGGGGAGCAGTGCCTCCGGGTTGTTCTGGGAGCCCAAGGCCCATAGAGGCTGGGCTGAAAATGGTGGGTGGTTTTTGTTTTATCTCCTTTGTTATTGAATTAGTGGTTGAAACAGCAGCACTTTTCTGTTTGCAGCCCTGTGTGTTGCAGTCCTCTTTTGCCCACTGAACTGTGCCCTGACTTTCCTGAAAAAGAGAAGCCTGCAGCTGATTGCGCCTCTGCTGAAGTCCAAAAACTGAGAGGTGAGACAGCATGCTCGCAGCTTAGTTCCATGCACCTGAAAGAGCCAACTAGCATCTCCTGCAACAGCAGCTCTTCCCTCTGCTAGGACAAGGAAGGGTGGCGCAGCCAGCAGGAAGAGGTCCAGCACTGACACCTGAAGGATGCTACCTTTCTGCACCAATCTGACCCCAAGGAGCTCGGCCTGGGGCACAGCCACATGCAACCAGCCACCTTAGAGCCGAAGACAACCCAAATATGGCTTGCGTGCCCTTAACTGGTATATGCTGTCCTATACTATCCTAAACAGCTGTAAAGCCACAGCTGTCAACGTGTTAACACATACAGAAATCTTGCATCATAACAAGTGATGCAACCCAGATGTGCATTAAATAACTAACGTAAACACCGACACAACCTTTTGCAGGGTCTGCCATTGGCTCCAGTAGTAGGTGTTTGCCCAGAGCTCCATTCTGCCCTTGCAAGCACTGCCACCCAAATGACTGGGACAGCAAAGGGACTGGCTGTCCTGCCAAGGGGGCACAGACAGTGCTTTAGAGTCTGCATCCTGTAGCATGTTTACTGCTGGATCAGCTCTCCCCAGTTCCTGTATTCTCACTGCTGCAGGGTGTGATGGCTCTTCCTCCAGCACATGGCTAGGAGAACTTCAGTGGCATATTCCCCAATATCCCTGCTTGAGGCAAAGCACCCAGAGCCTGCAGCAATTCATTGATGCAGGCTTTAGGACAGGGGAAAAACAAGGAGGAGTAAGACAGCAATTGAGATGCATCTCCAGGTGTCCCCACTAACTAATCTTTTTTTGCTAAAAGAGAGAGATCCCCTGGCTCTCCATCTGACACTACCTTCAAGTGTCTAGTTCTCAGCAGCATCTTCGCTTTGACCTTGCAGAGTTTGGGAGCAGGGCCATAAAGCACGCTATAGATGCTATGTTGAACATAAAGGTGGATCTAGGCTGCTTCCCCCACTGCAACGGCTGCTGTAGCAGCAGTGACACAGTGCAGGAAAACAGCAGCGTGAATGAAGTCAGTTGAAATGACTGAACAGCAGCGAAGGGCGAAAACTCCCCCCGTGCCTTTCAGGAGGAAAACTACAGAGCGCTACATGTTCATACCGTTATGCCACAATGAAAAGATGCTGTGGGAAGGAGCACAGCATGGGTCAGAAGTGACAAACTCATGGCAGGGGAGGATTATGAGTGGTGACTTCAATCACAATGCAATGAAAGACTGTGGATGAAGACAGCACCTCCCGAACCATGAGACAGGTCTCCCACTCCCTGCAAGTCCAATCTGTAAGGAAAAGAATACCGAGACACTGAGATTTTGGGTTGTAGAGTACAATGCTGTACTGTGCACACTGGGATATGCACAGAGGAAACAAAAAAAAAGCATCCGAGGTGAAAGGAAATAAAGGAAGAACTCTACTGGGAAGACAAATGCTGGGGCTTGATTTTCATTATCTGAAGTCACAACTCAGGACTGCCTGACTGATGATAAGAGATGTCATCTACCCAGGGAGCTGGATCCAGAGAGGAACAGGAAAGCTTTCAAAACAGCTTCTATAAGACATTAAACCAGCTTAATATCAAAGCAGACTGAAAACAAGTATTTTAATTCCAGAACATCAAAGCACTGGGAGAGAACATGCTAAAGCAGAAAATTCCTGAATGAAAAGCTTGAGGTTTTAGTCTTTACATATTTGGCAAGTAACCACTTACAGGAACAATGTCAAACCCATATATTCTACAGAACGTCCCAGGAAAGGTTTTCTTTAGCCAGAAACCCGGTTTGACCCAGAGTTGTCAACTCCCTCAGTGCACAATCTCATTCTGTGCACATAACCTTGTGCAATTTCAGCTGATAACCGTTATTTTCTCCTCTGCACTATTGCAGAGGACATGTGTGGGCTGCTACTTGGCTATTGCTTTTCCCCCAGTATGACCTTCACTCAAAGGATGATGCCTGTATTCATGGTCTGAAGTTTGAGACATGATGCGAGCAAAGCTTCTGAAGACCTCAGTGGAAGTTTTGCTTGCCCGAGGACTTGGAAATGGCCTTTGTTTATAAAGCTTCCCAGTCCACTGAGATGCAGAGAGCTACTGCGTACAAGTATAAAATTCTGACTGAAGCAATACCACTATGAGATAAATTAGAATATAACTACATTTAAAAGTGTGTTTAACACAAATTAGCTACATCAAACTAACGCTGAAGTTAGAGACTGCTGGAGCTGACTAAGGGATCTGAATGCCCACTTGCTTTTAAGTGGGAACAAGGGATTTGTATTCCTCAAATAGTCTTGAATGTTTCATCACTAATGTATAACAAAAAATAATTAAAGTAACTTATTCTTAATGCCTACAAAGCTAGCCAAAAGGTTTTGCCAACATCTTTGGGCCACATCCCCCAACCATACCGCCATTCAAATTAGAGATTTTCAGAAATCCCGGAAAATATTCTAAGTTTTTTTTCTGAAACTTCTCACCAAAAATTCCAACAAATGTTTTTCAATTGATCACTTCAATCTATTTAATAAATATGTGATTGGGCTATACATCTATTTAAAGAAAACCAACTTTAGCACCAAACCCTGTCCTACAACTTGCAACAGAAACAACTGATCACCCAAAACCTGTTCTTTCTCCCCAACTGCAATACTTCCTTTTTTCCCCCCAGCCTTTTTAAGGAAGCACAGAGTCAGACTTCAAATATAACCGTTTTGCCTGGGCAACACTGTAAAATTATTTCCCAGCAGAATCAAAATGTTAGTGCCAATGGAGAAACAGAGGGTTACATTAACACATCCTTTCACCAATTGAAAATATGTTAATAATGAATCTCTGAGCTAACACTGTTCCTCCCTGGATGTCTGTAGGTCTGTCAGAAGATACTAAGACAGCATCGCCCTGGGTTAAACACTCCTCAGCTTTGTCATTCTCTTACTAGCAGCCTCTCCCCATTTGGGGGGCACTTCTCTCCAGACTTTCGTGTCCTGAGCAGAGGTTAGCCACACAGTAGGTACTATTTGCCTTCAGAGTGAATGCTGGGAGCTGTTTCAGACAGCCAGGGCCCCCCCAAGGAGGGAAATCCCTCTCTATGTGTCTACTGTATTCTAGGAAAAACATTCAGGGGAGGAGAAAGAGGGAGGGAAGGGCAGGAAAGCAATATAACAACAATTAGTGTAATAGGATTTGCTATTCTTGTTAATAGTTTAATCAATATAAACATTACTGAACCCTCTTACGTGTTGGCCATGATCAGGTTGCTTTATATTTAGCCTAACACTCATAAGCCATATAAGCATCTCTACTACCCACTTCAATAATGAAGAAAGCCAGGACTGGGATCTCCTGTGCCTAAAATCCCAGCAGTGCACAAGTGACCTCCTCAGCCACGTGTCACGGTGCAGGTCCTGGTTATGCTGGATACACCAGACACACGATATGGAGATGACGGGTCTCAGGATATGTGGAACTTGCTCTACATGAGCAAGTTGATAGTATACGTGCTGTGCTCCAAGGCACTACTTGCATCAGACTCAACTGGAGCCACATGTGCTTCTCACCTGCTCTGATGATGGCCCAACACTTCTAAAGCTTTGCAGACTACACACAGGCAGCTCCTCCACTTCTCAGTCTTCCCTTGAAGGAGTGATTCATTAGCAGCCCCGATTTTGAGAGTTCATGAATTATGTTACGTATCTTCAGTATCTAAAAACATACAAATACAGAAGGGCAAAGCACAACTGGTGGCAAGGTAGGACAGCACCAGTCCCATAGAGGTCACAGTGGCTTTGCCCTAAAGCAATTGTATTTGCTATTTCATACCATGGCATTTTTTATTATTGGTATCACACCACAGGACACAGCATATGTTCTAAGGAGCCACAGTCGGTTCACCACACATGTACTTGCAAGAACCGTTTGCTGTAATGCGTCTAATTTATTTTGGCATTTCCTAGAGAAAAAAAAAAATAGCAGAAAACATCTACAGGCAACACTGTTGTACCAGCTCTGAGATGCCTAGAAAAACAGAATTGCAATAAACATGTCTTCTGGGTGGGTGGGGGTTTTGCCCTTTTTAAAATAAGGAACAACGACCACTTTCCATTGTGCCACTTGGATGCACTTTGCAGTGCACGGTATCACAGGTCAACACACACCCAAGGCAAAGCCTAAAATACCATTTCCCTTTGGAACTTCGAGGTTGCCACCACACAAACATACTCAAACTGACACGAATACTGATAACTCAGCAATACAGAAAAAGTGATATGCTTCTAGTGAGAATTTAATAAGATCAATCCAACCCTGCTGAGGGCCACAGAGGAGAAACAAACCTCAACCACTGATCAAAACCTTACATACCCTCTGCTATGGCTGGATCTGTGTTAGAAATAGAATGCTCCGTCTCCTTTAGCTCTTTTCCAGTCAATCCAAGAACCTGACCCCTGTATAGACAGCACAGTTGAACTGATGGGAGCCTTGCAGGGTGTGCCACAGGAAAAAGAAATCTCCACTGTCCAAGGAGCCACTTCTGTGCCAGACAAGCTTTGGGTAACTCTACTGACTTATCTCACAATATTTTACTCTAACATCTCCATCAAGGCTTATGTGCAAACCTGAACCTTTTCAAGAGTCTGTCTCAGTTTGGATTTAGGAAATGGAGGTCAAGCCCATTAGACACGGGTTATTCCCCCAGTTAGTCAGTTCTCCCTAATAAGGGCAATTCACTGGAACTGCTTTATTGGGAATTTGCCCATAAAGCAAGTTCAGAAGCTGAGAAAAAAAGTTAGTTATCTTTGTTCTTCCACCTTTGCGGTACTCCTCTTTCTGAAGGCAAGAATGCATTTTCTTAGTCAAAAGGCTAATAAAAGCTCTATGATAAATAAAGGAGTGAAGCAACAAGTAGCTGACTTAAAATGCCTTGGTAGATTTTAATATCTCTTTTCTTAAAAAGAGACTAGGTTAAGAGAATTCCTGATTCCTGCAGGTAATGGGAATGAAGCTATCAAAAAGAACACAATCACAGTGATTACAGTATCACATGTGAAGTAAAACATCACATACCAGTTTCCTACTTGCACGTTTAATGGAGCTGTTATGTGCAGACTGCTGTCAAGAAGACATTACCTTTGAGTAAAAATAAGAAGAGAGCTTGAAGATCCCAAAATTAAGTACAGGGAGGAAAAAAAAAGGCAAAACATTAAGCAGACTCTGTGAAGAAGTGCAGATGAAAGGAGGAAGAGCCCAAGTGCTAGCAACACTAATAGCATTTGGTGGACCATTAAATGCTGAAAATATCTGTATAGTCAACTTGTCTGCAGCCCATAAGGCTGTCGCCTTCTGCTGCTTGGAGAGCTGTAAGAAGCCTGCTCTGCATTACTTCCCTCTCTCAGCCTCTGAAACTACCAGCATTTAGGGGCTGAGGTAAAATGGGATGAAATCAACAATTTACGGTTAACACAACAATTAACAAGCCAGTTTAAAGTTAGATACCATGGTTTATTAGTTGCTTTGTGCAGCCTCTTACCCTGCTCCTCTGTGTTTGTCTTTAGGACAAAATTCCCTTTCCATCAATACTAGATTATTAGCACTGACATCGTTAAATTAACCTGGACTTATGCTGGCAGATTAGTGCAAATTAACCCTAGCAGAACCAGACGCCTAGAAGGGATTTCCAGAGGTCATTTAGTCCATCCACCCACATGAGGGAGGACTTGCATAGGCCATTCCTGACAGAGGTCTAGCTTGTTTTCAATGTGTTAGAGACTCACCTCTCCCAGGGAATCTACTCCAGTCCTTCACACTTCCTTAGTATCAGATTAATTACTAAAAACAAAGTGCCCTGATTTTCCCTTGAAGCAGTTTAGCCCACAGCTTCTTGTCTTAACTGTCAGGGTGGGGAAGACCAAATCATTACCTTCTGCAGCTGCTGACAACATTTTGGAAGAGATTGTCTCCCTCTCCTCAGGATGAAACCCTGGCAGATCAAGTCTTCTAGACATTTAACCAGTCTTACTCCTTTCCTTTTCCTACTCAACCATTGCCTGGTTCAGTCTTGAAATATGCTGGCCAAAAGCAAAGGCTGTACTCCTCCTCACTGGCACGGAGCTGGCTGCGAGGATTATTTGTGGCCTCCCAGTATCTCAAGTGGGCCTACAAGAAAGCTGGTGAGGGACGTTTTAGGATGTTGGGTAAGTGGTAGGACTAGGGGGACTGGATCAAAACTAGAGGTGGGTAGATTCAGATTAGATGTTAGGAAGAAGTTCTTCACCATGAGGGTGGTGAGACACTGGAACAGGTTGCCCAGAGAGGTGGTGGAAGCTCCATCCCTGGAAGTTTTTAAGGCCAGGTTGGATGGGGCTCTGAGCAACCTGATCTAGTGGGAGGTGTCCCTGCCCCTGGTAGGGGATTTTGAACTAGATGATCTTTAAGGTCCCTTCCAACCCTGACAATTCTATGATTCTATGACTCTTGCTATAGTGGCAACAGTCCTGCTCATACATTTGACTTGCCTGGCCTGCAGCACAGCATTGTTTATTCACGATCAGCTTGTGAGTCATCAAAATCTTACATACTTATTGATAAATCAATTACATATGTAGCTGTTGTTCCCCAACCTGTTGTAACTATATAATAACCTATATTAAGAGCTTATTGCAATATATAAATCTGTATTCAGCAGAGAGACATTGCACTGTCCCAGCTGAGTTTTGGTTTTTTTACATCTCTAGCTTGCGAAGGTCACGATGAGCTTTAATCCTGCCCAGCGCACTCACACTCCTTCCAATGTGGTGTCAATGGCAAATTTAAGTTGCATACCCTCTCCTCCATCAGCCAGATCACACATGGAAATGCAAGACATGCACACCAAGCAGCCCCCTCAGAACCTCCCTCAAAACATCCTTCTATCAGTTTTCCAACCAGCTTTGTACCCAGGTAACTGCACCCATGTATGTGAAACAGCTCCAAAATTCAAACCACTCTCAGAGTGTTGCCTTATTGTAGTGGGAAATTAGAATGGCTTGAATCTCCTGCAACTCAATTAACAAACAAACAAACCCAAAAAAAACCAACCCACTATGCTGCCTGTTACTCATCCCCTCGTTTTGCTCACAAATAGTTTGCTTGATTACTTTTTTCAGCGTTTTTCCAGGAACTGAAGCTAAGCTGACAGGTCTATAATTCTGGACCTGCTTGTTAGCACCACTTTGGTAGTATGAGCTCAAACCTGCACACACTGCTCCTGGGCTCTGCTCCAACAGACCACTTTAGCACATAATTAATTGCAAGAGCGAGAGACATCTGGGGCTGGGGAGGGGATGAGTCACATGCTTAATGTTACACAGGTGCTTCCATGTTTGTCTGGTTCCTAAGAATGGATACATTAACAAAACCACCAACAAAGCACACTAAACGAAAACAAAGATGTGTTTTGACACAGTGTTTCTGACTTTAAGAATGCAAATCCCAACAAATATTAACCATTGATCTTTATGGCTGAGTGAAAAGTAAGAAACATTTGCTGTTACCTGGGATCATCTGCACTATGATGACTTCTGAGATCGTGCTGCTTTATTACCTAGTTTGGCTAGATCTTTCTCAAATCTCCTTGATCTTAACACCTGTAACATTATGCCTCCAGCAAGTTTTTGAGCCTTATTAGTCCTTTCTTCTAGAGAGCTAATGAATTGACATCACTTTGTCATGAACTGCTACTGATACCTCTCACAGCACCTTTCCATGCATTTCAAGTGGATTTTTGTGCTCCTGAAAGACAAGAGTACAGAGAGCTCTGGAGAGCACAACTAACCTCACTCCTAGGTCAACTCTGCCCAGATCAGCTCAAACCAACACAGCTATTAAACCCCCCTCTTCACTTCCCAACTTCAGGATTACCTGTAGCAATATCCCAGGATGAAGCAGCACATCAAAAATGGTCAAACATACAGCAGAGTCAGCACACAGTGGTGGGGCACAATAGGAGTCCTCTGCTGCTCTCCAACCTCTCCTCCAACTTCGGGAAGCCTCTGCTGATCCCCACACGAGACATTCAGCTCGGACACAGCCCTAAATCTGACCCACCCTGCTTTATCAAATGAAACTTTTACACCTGCTGAGCTGCCTGTGGGCTGGGCCCTGGGCACTGAGAGCCACTCAGCTCTGCTCCGTGGGACTGCCAATCAAAAGGCTAATTGCCATTTGAGCAGGGTCACCTGGAGAATCAGGTGCTGAGCCCCAGCTCCTAACTGCCTTCTATACTCCCCTCTGTTCGGTTTCCCCTCTTTCTTTTTGCTTGCTTCCAAGCCCAGGATGGACGCAGCCAGTCAGGCTTTCTTCCACAGCTCTTCTCGCCAATTCCTTCATTCTCTCCACACAAACCACTTCCCTAGACCAGCGAAGAAGCCTCAAAGCACGCTGCTTATCCCAGACTAAATTTATCTTATGCATACAGAACTGGGGAGGAATTCCAGCTACCAGAGCTCTCTTGCAACCTAATTATTCTTCAAAGAAGTTCTAGGCGGTCCCAGGGAGCATCTAACTATTGATTTTCTACTCTGTATAATTTCCCTGCAAAATGTAATCATTCTCCTCCTGCCTCGCACTGTCACTTGTCTCTCAGAACAACCTGGAAACAATAAAGGAATGGAAGAGAGGGCACCAAGAAGGGCACTGTCAAGAAAAAATAAATATATCTCTGTACAAGCAGAGCCTGTAAAAGCAAACCCAAGAAATGTATGTAGACCTTGTTTAATATTCATCAGCTGGTGCACTGTATAACTAAAACCCAAATGTAACTGCTAAAAATTTTCAGGCTAGAAGGAAATGAAATGGAGACAGCATTCTAAGGACTCTGGTATTTCAGAATTTCTCATTTCTGGATTTCTAGCATAAATGTACCACCAAGGGAAATGCTATTGAATATATTGGTTGCTTGCAAATGGCTACATTTGTATATAAATTCACTTAAAAAAAATAAGAGAAAAGCAGTTGACAATAAGAGACTCCAAGGAACTCCTCAAATAAATCTTCTTGCTAACACATGATTTTATGGAATAGCAAAATAAAACTGGAACAGAGACCAGCAAATCTAAAACCGCTGTCGTGCAATATTAAGCTGGGTTTTTTTTTTTATTCAGCTGCCTGTGCAACAAAGCGCTTGATGCATGATTAACGTCATGAACGTTAAGAATGCCTTTTGACTTCAAAAAGTTAGCACCTTTAAATCTACCTGCATTCTGAATACTGAATATTGAAGCAGATGCTGACTTCTATGCTAGTGCTTAATTCCTCTGTGTTTGGTGTAAAATCCAGCCTACTTAAGGACACCATCGAACGATTCTTCAACTCTGCCTAGTGAATCTGCCTGGTGAGGGATGGACAGTCTCTAGAGGGGCCAGAACCGCTTTTATTATAATTACACGACACAACAAGGAAAGTAAGGGCTTGTTAGGAGAGAACAGGGAGAGCAGGTTGGGCATAGAGCGGTACCACTTTGCCCACATCCGTGCTGACAAAATTCTGTGACGTAACTTAAAGCCACTCCCTGAGTGTTTCTAGTCAGGAGAGGGCTGCACAAAGCCAGCTCAAGAAGCTGCACTGGGGTGTCTGTTGTCCTCTGCCAAGCCTCTGCTCTTCCCTTGTAGTATGAGCAAGGCAGGGTAAAGAACTGATTTTTATTTCTTCCATGTCTAGGATTAAACCCCTGCAGAATTAGAGATGAATGCTGGTTCTGAGGCTGTACTGCCCAAACTTGAGCCTGGTTTAATCAGGTTTTCCCAGCCCTTTTCCTTTAGATGTCAAATGACAGCTCAGGAGGGGAAATGAAATGCTTTGGAGAGCAGAATGAAAAATCACAGTTCACGGTAGGATTTTGTTTCTCATTTTCTTCAGAAATTTTCAAGTCCTTCCTATTTCCCTTAGGAAAATAAATTCTCATCAGAATCTATTTAAGGAAAGAAAAGAAAAAGCTATTATTATTTTGACTTTAAAAAGTAGCTGAGCAAATATAGGTAAACTGTGTCCTGCTGCTGCTGCCAGGCAGGGATGTTGGGTTCAGAAAACAGTTTCTTTTGTACGTCAACACTTAGCTATGCATCCTGGCATTCATTATTTAACAGCCTCCATGTGACACAGAGCCTTCAGAAACATTATATTCTTTAGCAACCTAGATAAGAACTCAGCTTCGCAATGTTCCCATTGCTAACTGAGTAATGGCTTTGATTTGCACTGGTCTGGAACACGGCTGCGTGGACATCCCCGTGCGCTATCAGAGCAATGCCAGTGGGCTCTGCTAGGAAGGAAGCCGGTTTCAGGGGTAGAAACATCGTCACAGAACTGAGCCACTCTGGGGCACGTTGTCTGAATTTGAGTCAAATTCCCATTCCCTGTTTGTCTGGCATCCTTGGAAATCAGCCAAAAATTAAAAAAAAAAGTAAACACCAGAGGAAAGGAATGGCCAAAACCCATATGCAAAGTTTATGATTAAAACTTTAAATCTGAACTTCCAAATCCAAGCGCTTAAAGTTATGCCCTGAGCCCCCTGTGAGAAGCATTAAAGATGACCTAGTTTAGAGTGACTCTGAGCAGCTGGAGTCCTGTCCGTAGGCCTTGAACATTCACTGCGCTGCTCCAAAGCAGCTCCCTTTCCTCTGGGGGCCCGTTCAAAAAGTGGCCATTTGCACGATGGCAAGAACAAAGCAGAAGGACCTAAGCAAACCCCAGCCCTTTAGGATTTAAAATACATCTATTTTCACTTTCCCAGCATTAACAAGAGCACTTTCTTCTACACCTTGGGGCATCTGCGTGCCAAGAGATGAGGGCAAGATGCACAGATGCTGCAAGGCAAAGGAGAAGATAAGCTGGGAAGGATCCAAGCTGCACCCAGGGGCAGAATGACATTTCAGTACACGATGCTTGGGAAGGTGCCAGGCCAAATGATCTCCCACGCTCTGCCTAGGCTGGACAAACACGCCCTCAGGTTTTTGTAATAGTGCAGTTACAATTTCTTACCAGTGGTGCAACCGTTAGAGGAGGTAAAGAGCCTGAGTCAGGAAGACTGCTCAGCTGAGGGATATGGTAAATGCACAGCTTCTGAAAAATGGGTCCCATATTTGCTCATTGAAGAATAATATTTATAACCCGATATCTACAAAGACATGGTCCTGCCAACCATGTACTCCCCCTCCAAGCCCAGAAACTGGCCTTACGTGCTGTGTCACTTTCTGAAGGGCCAAAGAGGTAACCCCGCACATTTCTCAGAGACTGGCTGCTGGAGATTAAACTATATCAGAGAAGCCAAGCTTGTGTTTTCTGTAGGCTTTTACATTCCAGGATGAAACCAGACCTATTGATTAATTCCTGCTGCATTATGTAAGTGAGATTTGGGACCAGGTGTGGATGGGTGAGTAGTAGATGCTGTCTCTTGAATCATTCTCTGGAGCTCAAATTGCATCAGTGGGCTTAGCAGCAAACTTCATTGTCTCTGTTTCTTCTATCAAAAGCCTCCCCACTGTCTACAATATCCCTCCTTCTCTTGTACTCCTCCAGCTCTCATGGAGTTGACTTTTGCCTTCTATTTTAAAAAATTTTAAAAATTCAGACCTTCCCCTATTTCTATCCTCTGGGCTTTTTCTTTTTTTGGGGATGGAAAGGTACCGAGCTTATCTTGCACATGGGGCAACTCAGACTTGTAAGTAAGGAAACCAGGCTTCTCTGTCACACTCAGTCTCTGATTTGCTCTGTGCCCTTGGGCTTTCTCGTCCCTCCCCGTGCCCCCACTAGCAGCTGGCACATGGCTAACGATACTCAATACAAAACTGTAAAGTCATTTCCATACAGCTATTTCTAGTAGGAGTCGCTGTGTAGACTCCTCTAGTTTGGCCTAACTGGCAAATTATGTGCCACGTTCTGGGTTGTCCTTGAACAAACGAGCCCAAGGGCAATAGGACCTTAAATGAGCAACCCTCTGATTTATGCCCTTAGCTAGTGAGGGATGACAGTAAATTTATCCACACCTTCACCTGTGCCAGCATTAAGTCCTTAGGACACCACTCTGCAGGCTGACAGACCTGGGTGCTTATCCAGCAGACCGATGGCTCTGGCCGGTCACCACCTAAAAGCACAAGCTGCCCTTCACATGAACGTTACTCTGGAGAGCAGTAGCCATCTGGGGTTGTTCAGTTGCTAGCCTCACATAGGTCTAGGTCCAGGATGAATGAGCACATGTCCTTCTGAAGCCTGTAAGCCGATGGCACCAAGGAGCAAAGAAAAGAGGTACTGCTTTATGCTAAGTCAGAGAAAGAGCAGCACCCTCCTGTGCTCATGTCTATTTATTGCACTGCAAACTCGGAGCTCTTTTGCTGCTAACCAACACAGAGTATTTTTTGGCCGTCTGCCTCCTAGGTGTCTTTCATTGCATCCCTCCTCCAGACCCTGTGTTTTCAGGGATGTAACTTTCCTGCTTTCCCGCTAAAACATCCCAGCTTCTCTGGTTTCTTTGTGGCTTCTCCACGCTTGCCAGCGTGTCTCAGCTGCTTCCCACCCAGCAGATCCTGTGGCGCAGGTGAGAGCTGGCACATCCGCACGGCGTTACCCGAACGCTTAAACCTTGTGCCAGCGTGGGCTGGCTGGGGCTGCAGAGCAGAGCAGCTTTGGCCTGAAGAGAGAACGTGGCTCATATAGTGGATAATCCTCTTTTCCTGCAGGTATGAAGAGGGCCCGTTTTCCTGCTGCACAGGCTGCCATCTCGTGGGCATCGTCTGGCAAACGCCTTTTCCTGGAAACAGCAGCTCCAAGTAAATAACGCGGTACTGTCAATATTCTGCTCTGCTGATCTAAGCAAATTGCAAAGCTTCAGGTCCCTGGCTTTGGAAGATTATAGAGGAGCAGAGATGATGGAGCTGTTCAGCTTGTAACATGGTTGGTGGGATAGATTTTCCATAAAATAACAGCTTCAACAGGCAAATCTATCGGTGTTGGTGGGAATACTAAGGTCAGAAACAGCAACCTCAGCATACTTCTTACACAAAAGCTAAAACCCCGCTGCCTGTGTCGCCATGTGAGCTCCAGGCTACCGCTGTTCTCTCGTTGCATCGATACAGTGCGATCAGGCAGCCAAAAGTAATGGACTTCAGCAAGTTGTGGCTCCAGTGAGACACTGGCAGATGTGAGGCAATCAGAGCTTGCTTAAAAATTGCTAATGGACCATGTAAAAGTGTCCTCTGCTTTTTCAGGCACTTATCATACAATATTAATCAAAACTGCCGAAAGTTAATTCTGAGTAGATTTGGAGTGGGCTATTTGGGGCTTGGGTAAAGTTCTTTTAAAATTTGCTAATGCTTAGGCTGGATCAGTTTATCACCACTGAAGAACTGGTTGTGTATCCACTCTGACACCACTGGAACATCCCAACAGTCCAACAGTGTAAGGACTTTTCATCCTATGGAGATGTTCAGGAAGAGCCACTGTGTTCAAACACGTGCTCTTTCTGAAACTGAATTAACGTTTGACCGGAGATAAATCCTAAACTCATAATGTTGTGCCTCTTTTTCAGTACCCCTCATATTCAAAACAGTTTACCTGAGGAATCTATGTCCGCAGTACCTGGCTAAGGTAAAAATATGTGCTGGAGGAAACCACATGGGTATTAGGCTCTGTAGAGGAGTGGTCTAAGCATTTTTAGTCCCTTTGGGTCACACTGCGGTGGCACTTTCAAGTCAGAATCATCCAACATTTGTCTTGCAAGTTAGAAATGAGACAAAAGAGTGTGCCATTTTTTGTTTGTTTCTGGAATGTAATAACTGGAAGCTATGGGGTGTTTTGTCACTTCCCACATTGTCCAAGCACAAGGATGCACCAGCTGAACCGTGACATATCTGTCCCTAAGCCAGAGGGGTTCCAGTTTAAAGAGGATCAGTCACTTCAGGTTAGAGGAGAAGGTGGATTTTCCTGCTTCTAAGAGAATTTCCCTCCCATCTCCCTTTCTTTGTTTGCTACTCCTCCAATACTGCCAGAAAAGACTTAATCCTAGGGACTTAATAAAATAACTTCTGACAAATGGAAGAGTTCATCTCTGGGATAGAGTAGACACTGTACACACTGATGGGCATTTGAAAATATTTCACGGGTGGAGATACTCCAGCCTTGCCCTTGAAAAGGAAGCCATCTCCCTTTTATGACACGCTGAGCAACACACGTGGCATCCCAAGTCTGTTTTGTCAACTGAGCCCAGGGTTTTTAAAAATGTGCTCTAAGATTTTAATACAGCTCATCACATTATACAGAACCAGGCATCCTGCTTAGTCTTCAAAGACTTGATATTCCCCGTGCACAGCCCACATGCAACTGCTCCTGTCTAGTTACATGCAACGACAGCCTTCAGTTGGCTCCTTTCCTTTGACACCACCGCGGAGCGTTCACTGGCTGAGTCCTGAACTAGGACGTGCAGTTTGCCAGCTCTAAAAACTGCAAGTGTTTCTGTTCAGAATGTCTTTGGCTGTCTCACTGCGCCAAAAATACTTTATTTTAATTTTCTTCCTGGAAAGCTTGTTTTCCCAGTCCTGAAATGCTTGTCTGCAGAAGCAGATTCGATTTCGGCTTTTTGGGTAGTTGCAGCAAACAGTATCATTTGTGTGTTAGCATTAAAGGCAGAAGTGTATTTTGCTAAACTTCTATCCAGATGGACAGGTCAAGATGAGTTTTGTAGTTCTTTTTGTTAGATAAACATCATTTTCACTGTACTGGTATCAAAAAGTCCCAGCTAAGGTCAGCAATCCTGATCCTGCACCTCGGAAATCATGAAACTGGCTTAAAAAGCATAAGAATGTTAAACAAAAGAGGGGTCTGTGTTTATTTTCTAGGTTTGCTTGATCATTTGGAGCTTTTAGGAGGCACTTTATCACATTCTCAGCATTGACAAAGAGACACTTTGCACCAAAAGCGACTCCTGTGAAACCAAGGATGGCCCTGCAGTTACCCGCAAAGACATCAGAGTTTCATCTTTGCTTCAGAAAATAAAAATAATAATGACTTCCACACAATGCTGCAGAGTTGAAGCTCTAAGAAAGACATCAATTATCATAACTCCTCCTACCCACTGCTGAGAGTGGGTACCACTGAGCATGACAGATGGCACATTTCAAGACAGCTCCAATTTGCGACAGGACTGCCAGGAGGGGTACAGGGATGAGGGGCTCCAGAACAGGAACAAGAGAATGGGTGAAATAACAGAGGTGAGTAGATGTGGGAAGAGGCAAACAGATAAGAAGATAAAGGGCAGAGAAAGGCTACACTGCCACCTCCCCTCCCTTCTATCTCGATTTCTACCAGGTCTATGTTGGACAGAGATCTGTGCATACTGTTTGAATGTCCCATAGCAAGCTCTGCTCCTCACAGCCACTGACCATCTGCTCAGGAACTAGGTAAAAAATCTTTCTCCCCTGAAGCCAAGCTGGAAGTCCAGGGGCACACTGGGAGAGCACAGCCCATCCCAGCTCTCCTTTATTGTGGTCCTTTCCAGCCATTGCCTGAGAACAAACCGACAGTCCTTTAGAAATGCACTCTGAGTTTTGAGGGAAGGGACAATATGGCTACGCTTCCCTGCTCAACACAAAGCTCATTGCATCATTTTTTCCATCTAACTGGCTTTGGTGCAATAACTAACAGAGTCAGTAAGATATAAGCAGTACTTTTTTGCAAGAGGAGCCTGACCTTAAATACCTTAAAATCCCTACTTTGGCACTTCTAGAAATGACCTGATTTTCCAAGCTGTGGAAGAACTGCAGCCTCTGTGGTCCTCAGGAATGCAGCACTTTTGAATATCTGCTTATCTAATCACCTCAGAAGAGATTGTGATGCCTCTGGGAAGCTTGTTCTTCAGTTTTTAACTGTAGCAACTTGTTATTTCACACTGTGAAACTTACTGGGTGACCTAGAGGAAAACTTTCAAGCATAAGCTTCACAGGCTGTCATTCCCAGAAAGGCTCTCAGGAAGAATGGAAGATCCCTGGGCATGTTCTGGCTGCAGACTGTCCTCATCAGTACCCTCCTTTAAGCACCTTCCATTTCCTCATCTACTTCCTCAAAATCCAGACCTTTGCTTAAACTTGCTAAACCACCACTGACTTGAATTACATATGAGGTAGAGAAGATGAAGATCAAGATAAAAGCTTGAGAGTTTTTATTTCGAAGAGTTCTAAAGACAAAAAAGGGATTTCAGACACTAGACAAAACATAAAGTCAATATGAATATTAACACGCATGCATGTGTATGTGTGTGTGTGTGTACACGTATATGTGTGTAGTTGAGTTAGGAACAGAATAACATAAACCCTGAGGAAAATCATTCCAACAAATAGAGAAATTCTTCTGCACATAGGCTGCACTGTAGACCCAGGTGGCCTCATTTTCTGGACTAGGTAGTCATGAGGTTGTTTCTAGCTGTAAAGGATAGAGTTCTAACCCATAACTTTCAGGCTAAAAGATTCTGTTGCTCTGACAACATACCACTCCTGTTCTCAGATGGGAGCGTGCCACATTTGTGTGCCGTATTTTTAATATCTTTTGAAGTTTATTTGGAATAGAGACAGCGTAAGATTCAGAGGTTGGTTGGGTCACCTTTTATTCTCTGGAAGAATGGTTTTGTCACTGCCTGTGATCATGGTGCTATTAACCGGACACGAAAGCTGAGTAGAGACTGGCAGACATGGAGAAGAGGTGGGAAGGAGGCACGGAGGAGGTGAGTCTGGAATCCCTCCCCACCTTTTTATGCTGGAGGGAAGCAGACAGGGAAGCTGGCTGGAGGACAGGCTGTTATCAACTCCCATGATTTTGAGGGTTGCATAATGTTTTTTAAATGTAAAAACAAAGCTTTGTGACTCATGTAGTTGCAGAACACTGAATGATCTTTTGAAGGCTAAAAAGGGCAGTTTCTCCTAGTATGATGGAGCGTAATCAAATAAATCCTACTGAAGACAGGCATCTGTCTATCTTCTTTTGGTTTAACCATTCCACTTCCTACTTTGTCTCCCAGCAGCAAAGTATAACCTCCTTTTCCAAGCCACTGGAGGCTCTAAGTCCTATTACACAACACCTGAGTGGTGCAGAAAAGAGAGCACTGACCAGTTGAAAGCTAAAGTAAATCTAGACAGATAGGCAGCTGACAAGAGTAAGCTCAGCCCCTGGAAGAGAAGTTTAAACAATAATTATTCCCTTTCTTCTTAGAATGTTGTTCAAAACACTCTACGTCGGTGCGAAGGGACCCCCACACAAACATGAAACACAGCTGACTGCAGGGACAGGTGCCATCTCTGGAGTCTTACGGACAAGCTGAGCAGCACCACCAGTTCTGAAACACCTCTGCCACAATCAGACCTAGGGGGGGCTTAAAAGTGAACAAGGCTGACTGGGAAGCTACAGTGATGTAGATTCGGAAATATTTAGAACCATCCCAGTGTGCGTTAAGTCCTGCTGCTTCCTCTGCTGCTGTGGATATGTCAATGAATCACAGAATCGTTTCGGTTGGAAAAGACTCTTTTGTATCTTTCACAAGCCAACTTTAAATCACAATTAATAAAGGCATCTGGTTCTTTGAACCATTTCATTTCACTCAGAGGAAGCAGATATGCCATACCATCCCTTCCGATAGCTGCTTGGAGAGTTTCTCAGACAAAAGAAGGGGCAGAGAAAGCACTGCCTAATCAAATTTCTCCTGTAATCTTAGCTCTCAGGGATCGTTGCTCAGCAGTGTAAAACTATCATGTGAGCCTACAAAAACCAGACATTTTCCTCCACCATGGAGTGTCTGTAGGCACCCCTGATATAACATAGCAGACACAGATCTTGGCCATAAAGAACCCAGATCAATTTGATACTATAATATAACAAATAACAACCGTAACGTAACAATGCAGCTGTATTAGAAGTCCCCTTTCACTGATCTAGAAGTAGTCATGATGCTTTCATACCCTATAGCTCATCTGTAGGGAAGGGATGGTGAGAGACTCAGGTGAGGACAGAGGTTGGACTGTCCAAGGTAACCTCAGCACTGGAGTTTGGCCCAACCCAGCTCCCTTCAGATTCAGTTGACAGGCCATCGCACAATCATAACGTCATAGAATGGTTTGGGTTTGGAGGGACCTTTAAAGGTCACCTAGCCCAATCCCCCTGCAGTGAGAAGGGACATCTTTCACTAGATCAGGTGGCTCAAAGCTCCATCCAACATAACCTGGAATGTTTCTAGGGATCTAGGGTCTAGGCATCTACCACCTTTCTGGGCAAGTGTTTCTCCACCCTCAGCGTAAGAAGTTTCTTCCTTATATCTAGTCTAAATCTCCTCTCTTTTAGTTTAAAACCATTACTCTTTACCCTGTTGCAATAAGCCCTGCTAAAAAGTCTGTTCCCATCCTTCATATAGCCCCCCTTGAAGTGTTGAAAGGCTGCAAAGAGGTCTCCCCGGAGCCTTCTCTTCTCCAGGCTGAACAACCCCAACTCTCTCAGCCTTTCCTCATCAGAGGAGACGTTCCAGCCCTTGGAGCATTGCTCCATGTCTCACCTATGCTGAGGACTCCAGAGCTAGATGTGGTACTCCAGGTGAGGTCTCACCAGAGCAGAGCAGAGGGGCAGAATCGCCTCCCCTAACCTGCTGACCATGCTTCTTTTGATGAAGCCTGGGTTAGGGTTGGCCTTCTGGGCTGTGAGTGCACATTGCTGGCTCATCCATGAGTACCCTCAAGTCTCTGCAGGGCTTCTCTCAATCCCATCACCTCCCAGCCTGTATTGATACTGAGGATTGCCCTGATCCAGGTGCAGGACCTTGCACTTGGCCTTGTTGAACCTCCCGATGTTCACACAAGCCCACTTCTCAAGCTTGCCCAGACGCCTACATGCTCACAGCCTGCGCTATTCTTTTCCCAACAAGCCCCGAGAAGCACGGGGGGTGGAGAGTCCCCACGCCTCGGTGAGGACAGACCGCTACCCAAGT
>VZZY01008854.1:371235-392250 GCA_013400335.1 Eurystomus gularis | reverse complement strand
AGCCCCGAAAGCGGCCCCTCGGTTCGCCCGGGGGCTGGGGGGGCTGCCCGAAGGGGTCAGCTGGGCCGGCACGGCTTGTGGCCCGGAGTGCCGGCGCTGCCGGCGCCCGGCGCGGTTACCGCGGTCGGCACTGGGAGTATTTCCCGTTAAGAGATGCACGGGAGCGCGGCGAAGCGGTACCCAGCCCCGGGCCCAGCCAGAGCTGCCGGCAGCGGAACGGGGCTGCGCTCTTCAGAAGGCCACCTGATGCCAGATGAGGAATTCTCCAAATCCGGGGGTCCCCGGGATCCCTCCCCAGGCATCCCACGGGAGGAGACGGCAGGGAAGGCGGAGGAGAACAGCCGTGCGTGCATCGGGGGCGAGGGGAAGGCGATGTGCTGCTGGGCACGATTTGTGGAGGGGGCAATAAGTAAAGGCAAGGCGGGGGGGGCGGCTGCCGCGCCTGCTGCTGCTCCGCACATCTTGAGGGTTGTCAAGCTGGGCTCTGGAGGGTTACTTAAAAGGAAACCTGTCAGTTATACAGCTGGGGGAATGGATAGACTTTATCTTGCAGAATAATTGCGGACAGCCTAAATCCCGGGTTATCCCCTGAGAAGAAGGTGACACGGCGCAGGTAACGGGGCCGTAGTTACCTCCTTTCCCACGCAGGCTGCAGAGCGAGAGTCACCCGGTGTAATACTGGGGGACACGCGTGGCTCAGAGCAGGCTGAGCTGGGGCTCAGAAGTAAGATTCCCTCAGAAGTACAAACAGTTCCAGCTCGCACGGGGAATGCAAGTGGAGAAGAAAGCACATGGAACGCTAACGAAACGCAAGGCCTCTGCCTGCCTGGTTCGTTAGCATGCTGAGAAGGGGATGAAACAAGAAGTAAGAAAAAGCCTAGATGCCTCTCATTAAGTCCGTGTATTTATGGTTGATCTTGACCTTATCTGATTAAGAGGCAGAGCCTTCCCCTCTCAGGCTCTTTCCCAAGCTGCAGAGACAATGCAGATGACTCACAAAAGCGCTTAGAGCCTTGATGGGGACCGGGTCACCTGAAACTTTGGGTTACAGATAATTAATCCTGTAATTCCGGCAGTTTAAGTAATGATTGTGTTCATGCTGTCGTCTAGAGTCCACAGTTCAGCACTAACTTGCTGGTTGTCCATGTGGACACATCTTGAGATCAAATCACTCCCAGTCACTCGCTCACTGCTCCCCCAGAGGGATGGGGGAGAGAATTAGAAGAGTAAAAGTGAGAAAATGGTGGGTTGAGATAAAGACAGTTTAAATGGTAAAGAAAAAGCCGCACAGGCAAGCAAAGCAAGTCAGGGACTTCATTCACCACTTCCCATCCCCAGGAGAGCAGGGCTCCATCACACATAATGGTTACTTGGGAAGACAAATGCCATCACTCCAAACACCCCCCTTTGTGAACATCCCCTTGCCTTTATGTTCTGGAGCTACCTAGAAGGTGAGAAAAGGATGTGACTGCACAGAACACTTTAAATGCTACCCAGAGGTTCTCAAAGGGTGGGCAGTGGAACATGTGCCTCCATGTCCCACCAGTTAAGGAACTCTCTGTAGTGAAACCTTAGGGCATTTTCCATAGTGAATCACAGACAGGAGCGTCCAGGGCCTACACCAGGAGATGGACCAAACTGAAAATCAAGTACATGTCAGACCTTTGTAGTAGGGAGAACATAGAGCAGGCGGTGAGTCCAGCAGACTTTTAAATAAACGTTGGACTTCTATTTGGCAGCTCCCTCTAAAAACTGGGAAGAGGTATTTACCTCTGGGAAACACCAGGCGTTTGCTTAGGGGTTGTTCGCTCTCTTCTCTGTTGTTACTGTAATCAGTTCGAGTCAGGTACCAAAGATTTTAAATATGTCACATCAGCGTGCTGGACTTCTAAATTCAGATCACTCCTTGTCATTCCAAAAATAGTCATGAGGGAACCACTTTGGGTGTACTGGTAAGTGTGCAAAGGCTACAGATTCCGACTTAAACATCAGAAGATGTACCCAAACAGAGGAAAAGCAGTCAAACAATGATTGCTTTTTGCATGCTGTGTTTAGCTCAGAGTAAAGTCTGGTGAAGATTAAATATTTTTTCCTTACGATTACAGTGGCATCCTTTCCATGGACCATGCATCTCAGACAAGGATGGCTTTCTGGGCACATATGCCAAAATTTTATCCTTTATCTTTCCTTGTAGTTGATAAAAAGACAGTTTTCTTGCATTTATTACATCTCTAAACACTATTTTCCTCCTTTTAAAACTTGAAATGCCCTTGTTTCTGCTTGTATTTCCATAAAGCCTATTGGTCCTGGTCAGCATCACATACTCTTGGTCTAGACCTGATACATGGACAACACAAGACAGTCTCTGTCCTGAAGAGTGTCCAGTTTACAACAGATGGCTCTCCAGACAAGAAGCTGGCAACAAACAGGGGCTGAGAGACCAAGTCCCTCCTGAATCTTGTTCTTTGGCAGATTTTAGTTACTTCAAACCAAGACCCAAGTTGAAGAGGCTGCGGTTCTACACTGTAAGCCTGTATTTTTTAACTTGGAGTCCAATGAAAAACTTGACCACATCAAACCTCACCTAGCTGGATGTGCTGCCGTTTCATTGTTTCCTTGTCAATATTTGTTCTGTTCTAGACATGGCAATCTGAAAAGCAAATCCATTTCCATGGTATGTAGCTCATTCTTTAGAGCTAACTAACTGTCCCTCCATGAAAATCCACTCGCTCAGATGTTTTTCTTCATTTGTTTTTGGGGCTTGTGTGTCCATTAAGCTGACTTTCTAAAATATTTAGAATCCTTTCTTGCTTAGAGAGAAGAAACTTCTTGCACTTGCACATTAAAGCCAATATGAAGTAGAACAGGACTTTGGAGCATGTAGATTTGCAACTCTCCTAGGCTCTACAACAAACCTTGGGATTTTTCTGATTTTCTTCTGTTTAAAATGGGAATTCATTTTATTCCTACCTCCTATCCAAGGTTATTAAGTACTGTCCCCCACTTAAGATTTTCTGTTCACAAATTCCACCCAGTAGGCCCACAGTACCATCTTTTCAACCAGCTTTCCTATACAAATAGACTCATCCTTAGAATGAAGACAACCACAGCATCATATTCCAAGCACAAGATGGTGACTCGTGAATGTCCGTCTCTAAAACTCGGGAGTCTCAGCTGACCTGCTGCCACAGACACCCTGCATCGCCACAGACAGATTGGTTTGTTGCAAGCACTTGGCTTGATGGGCTTGAAGGGGAAGAGGACTTTTAAGAGTTTCTGGAAAACCATTAGTTATCTTTTGGGCCTAAATAAGGACTTTGGATTTGTGCCTTTTGGGCAGCATGTCTTGAAGTAGAAATTATCTGGGAGGTTATGCAAGAGCCTGAAAGCTTCGCTAACCTTAAGTTAGGTTTCTAAAGTGATTCTTTAGATCCCTGGCTCTATCTTTTAATCTTTGTCCTCAGGATCCATTTTCCCAACACAGAGATGAGTGAAAATCTCTTTGATGTCCAGTTCTGCTTTCTGGTTTATTTATTCCCTGCCTGCAGTAGCATGGTCTTAACACCCCTCTTCCTAAACCATACTTGGACTGAATTCTGTTTTGACAGTCTGAGTATTTTCTTCCCTTCCAGATCAAACCTCAGCTGCTTTTTCCTAGTGTGTCTGTGCATAGACACTCTGAGGAGATGTGATGTCTCTCGCCTTCAGCTGTTCCATCCTTTCTTGTGCCTTGTCCTTCTAGATTTCCATCTAAGGACTGTATTTCTCAGGTTACCTGAGCTGCATTTGTCTAAGCAAATATACAAACTATTTCATATGCAGGTTTAGAGCATTAATTTTAACCACAAACATTTCAGAAAAAGAAGAGCAGAGCTGGTTCAAGTACCCTGAGTACATCGCTGGGCAGGTTGTTTCTCAGGAGGCAGGAAATTTTCTGAACACATGGCATAAGGGAGTAATGAACTGTTTGTTATTTGAGTAGGACTTTGAGAATTGATTTGATGGAACAAAGGGGCAGGAAAATTTGTGGCAAATAACAGAACATTCTCCATTCAGGAATGACAAAGTGTTCTGAGAAACAATATGTTTCACTTGCGGGCACACAAAATGTTTTGAGCTGACCCTGAGCAAAACCTCTTTTTATGTTTTACTTAATCTTCTCTTCAGAAAAGTCTCTTTCAGTTTAACTCAAGCCAGTTTTTCTCCTCTTGACTTTTGATTTGGCCAGAGCACAGAAAGAAGGAGCCATTATTCAGTGACCTCTGCTTGTTTACAAGCTGGCCTCACCACCAACCACCTTGAGTCTTTGAAGCGCATGAGGCAAATGGCTGGAGCCTTGCAAGCTAAATTCTGTTGCCCAGTTTAAGAAAGAGGAAGCAAATCAGTTGTCGGAACTTTAAGGGCTGTATTTCTGAAGCCCTAATGAATTGAGGGATATGTGGAGCAAGTGTTCTTGCTCTGCTGTGCATGATGCACTGGCAGAAGCAAAATGACTGTGGGTTGTTTTTGTTTAATTAGAAAAAGTGAAGCTGAGAAGATCAGGGAACAGCTTTTACAGCAACGCCAGGCTTTAGTTTGTGTTGTGTTAGAATTATGTTATGTGAAAATAAACCTGAGTGCAGAGACCTCCAGCCTCAAGGAGAAAGAGATGGAGAGTGCAGCTACTCAGTCCATCTCCAGATCATCAGATCATGTGCAGGTGCAAAGATACTGATCATTAGATTTTACAGAAGACTCTCTACGTCAGACTGATCTTTAAGTGTTTTACTGGGAGGGCAGTCTGATGGGGCTAGTTCCATTTTAAGGACTAAAGAAGCCACAAAATGATGGAAAGGTGGAACAACAGGGCAATGGCAGAGGGAAGAAGGAAGTCTAGGATGCTCAGTTCCAGTGGCCAGTTTTTCAGTCCATTTCCTCTCCTCTGCTAACATTTGAGGCAGTGGGAAAGAGGGGAGTATACAGGGAACTGCTGCAGGACGAGGACAGCCGTCAGGCTGTACATAAAGTTGTAAGAGAGGTCTAGTGTCAGGATTGCTGTATGACAGACTGCTGAATAACGATTTCTTCTCTTTGAGGGACACAGTTACCCAAGTTCTGTGGGGAAAATTCCTGATTTTGAGTGTTTCGCTCTGCATATGAGACATTCACTGAAAGAACTTTGTTTCTTTCTCTGCTTAAACGCCAATGTCATTATATAAGTAGTGTGTTTGTGTTAGGAAAGCTTACAGAGGTCTGCTTTACAAACTAATTCCAAAAATTGTCTGTCTCAGCTTTAACTATTGTTGTGAACGAAATCCTGTATCGGCAGGGCTCTGGAAGGACCAAGATACCCTGAAATCATTCCAGTAGCTTTATCAGAGATTATGAGAAAAAAAAGAGTTCAGCCCAAGAGTTTCTGTAGCACCTTCACCAGGGTGACCAGAGGTCCCCTGACAATATCTTTGCCACCACAGGCACAGGAGGCTACAGCAGGGTTGGCATCACACCCATGCCCCAGACTCTGTGTTCAGGAGAAGGAAGATGGCCACTGTTACCCACTCTACCTCACCAGAAACCTAGGCTTGGAGATCCTCTAGAAGGCTTGACAAAACAATCATTTGCCTCAGACACGTACAAGAATTCTTAATGCATAAGCAAAATGACCTGAACAGGCTGGAGAGTTTGGTGGAGAGGAACCTAATGAAGTTCAACAAAGGCAAGTGTAAGGTCCTGCACCTAGGGAGGAATAACCCCATGCACTAGTACAGGTCAGAGGTTGACCTGCTGCAAAGCAGCTCCACAGAGAAGGACCTGGAATCCTAGCGGATGAGTTCACCATGAGCCGATAGTGGGCCCTTGTGGCCAAAAAGGCCAATGGTATCTTGGGGTGCATAAAGAAGAGTGTGGCCAGCAGGTTGACGGAAATCCTCCTCCCCCTGTACTCTGCCCTATGAGGCCACATCTGGAGTATTGTGTCCAGTTCTGGGCTCCTCAGTTGAAGAGAGACAGATGATAAAGGGACTGGAGCATCTCTCTGCTGAGGAAAGGCTGAGAGCCCTGGGGCTGTTGAGCCTGGAGAGGAGAAGACTGAGGAGGGGATCTTATCAATGCTTATCAATATCTAAAGCACAAGTTTCAAGAGGATCGGGCCAGACTCTTTCCAGTGGTGCCCAGCGACAAGACAAAGGACAACAGGCACAAACTGGAACACAGGAAATTCCATCTGAACATGAGGAAAAACTTCCTTACTGTGAGAGCAACGGAGCACTGGAACAGGCTGCCCAGAGAGGTTGTGGAGTCTCCTTCTGTGGAGAGATTCAAAACGTGCCTGGACACAATCCTGGGCAACCTGTTCTAGATGAGCCTGCTTTAGCAGCGTGGCTGGACTAGACAATCTCCAGAGGTCCCTTCCAACCCCTACCATTCTGTGATTCTGTGACAATTACCAAGGCTTGCCAACCCAGGCTGCAAACAGCCATTTCCATGCACGTCAGGCTACCCTACGTACTTCTTAGTTACACTGCTGGTCACCCTAGAAAGACTCTGTTGGGATTTGAGGACAGAAACAGAAATGTTTTCAAAAGCACTGTATCACTCACTGCTTTACTGTACATCTACAGATGTGTGCTCTGAAGGCAAGAACAAGTCAGCATGGCTTAGTCAGTGTTCAGTCAGCACGTCAGCTCCAAACTGCGAGCGCTCTACACTTCAATGAAGCAGCATTTCCAGCAGTCGAGGTTATCAGTGCTGCACAGTGCTCACACAAAGTGCTCTGTGGCTTTGGGCTAAAGGGCTTGCACTTTCTGGCAGAGAGTTGTGTCAGAACAAGCTTGGCGGCTGATAAATCTCCACTTAAACACTGGAATCTTACTGCATTTCAAGGGGCTGGACTCCTTAGGCACCAAAAAGTTGTTGTTATATGAGGAATAGACTTGCCCAAGAGTAGACAATAAATTAAAAAAATACCATAGCCACTGCCCTTACTTGGTTACTTTACCCAGTGCTGCACCCATCTTCCTGATTCTGTCTGATTTGAGAACAAATCAAAGCTCAAGATCAGGGAAAAGGAGCCAAGACTTAGGCTCCTAAATTAGTCAGGCACTTTGAAAATATTACCCCCTAGCTTTTAGACTGCTTAATGTAATTTTCACAAAGCTGCTCATAGCACACAGTGGGATTAAAGTAATTAAAATATCATAGTGCACTGCATTGGCAGTAAAATGTAGGCTCCCAGATCATGTTATTCATAGATAACTTAAGACGACTATGAAGTGAGTGATTATTAAATAGCACTGAGACTTACATAGTTGTCCTGGTTTCAGCTGGGATAGGGTTAATTTTCTTCCAATAGCTGGTGCAGTGCTGTGGTTTGGATTTGGTGTGAGAATAATGTTGATAAACGCACTGAGGTTTTAGTTGTTGCTAAGTAGAGCTTAGCAAAAGTCAAGGACTTTTCAGGTTCCCGTGCTCTGCCAGCGAGCAGGAGCACAAGAAGCTGGGAGGCAGCATGGCCAGGAGAGCTGACCCGAACTAGCCAAAGGGATATTCCATGCCATAGAATGTCATAACCAGTATATAAACTGGGGGAGTTGGCTGGGAGGGGTGCATGACTGCTTGGACATCAGTCAGCAGGTGGTGAGCAATTGCATTTTGCATCCTTTGTCTTTTCCTGGGTTTTATTTCTCTCTCTTTTTGTTATATTACTTTTCATTACAATTTTTTTATTGTTATGATTATATTTTAGTTTAGTTATTAAACTGTTCTTATCTCAACCCACTAGTTTTACTATTTTTCCCCCCTATTCTCCTCCCCATCTCACTGTGGGGGGGAAGTAAGTGAGCTGCGTGGTGCTTAGTTGCTGGCTGGCATTAAACCACGGCAATAGTCCAGATAATGCCACAATTCCATTCCTTCATTAAGCAAACATGCCTGTACTTATAAGTAGAAAAGACAAAAAGATAACACAACTGAAAACTTGTTTCTAAGGGTCACTAGCTTTGTTTTGTCATCTAACGGTGGCTGTTTTGCAGTGAAAGGTGCTTGTCGAGCTGTTTCTCTTCCGTAGGTTTCTGGGGGCTTGTCAACAACGCAGGAATATCGACATTTGGTGAGACCGGGTGGCTGTCTATGGAGACATACGAAAAATTTGCAGATGTGAATCTCCTCGGGAGCATCAGGACAACCCTGGCATTTCTTCCCCTTCTAAGGAAATACAAGGGTAATGCTAATCCACTGTTATTTAGAGTTGTAGAATAATTAGCTTACTATAATCAGGGTAATGTAGCATCTATAAAAGAAGCCTTAATTGTCTCTCATTGAACTGAAATGACAGCCTCCTTCTGTGTGGCCTGAAAGAGCAACTTGATCCTGAAAAGAGGGTAAAGTCTTAGAGGGAAAAAACACCCTTAAAATACATAGAAATACCCTTACAACACAGAGAAAAAAGTCTTTACAAATAAGGAATTCTCAATGTTTGACTCCAAAAATAGAGAAAAAATTGCTTACGGTAGATCATTAAGCTCAGGCAAGACTTTGTAAGCACAATCAGAAAACATGAAGATCCAGTAAATTCCTGCTTCACTTTATTATTTAGGCTTTACTAATTTACTGTTTGGCAATTAGGAGGGGAAGGATGACCCTACAGAGGTGAACTTGACACATCCAGCTTCCAGTTCCAGGCCTAGCAAGATCCTCTCTATGACCTTGGGCAGGAAACTTCAAGTATGTGAAATGGTGCCATATAGAGACGTGTGGGGATCCAACGGGATAAATGCATTTGCATGGACCTCTGCACGCCTGGGCTTTATCCCTTCTGCTGCAAAGAAACGGCTCAGATAGTCCTCTGCCACGCTGCAGCACGTCTCAGTTGCTTTGCAGTTTGTTCCCTACCTGTCTCCATCTCTATTTGGGAAACAAAGACACCCTTTTCCTTTCTCCTCCTTTTGTTTGGTGTGTCTGTTGAAGTTGTAAGCTCGTTACAGTGAGGATGTGTTCTGTGTGCACAGCCTCAAGCACAGTAAAAGGTTTCATCTGGAAGCCCCAGATGTCACCTCTACACAAAACGTGGGTAAGATAAAAGCACACCCTTTTTTGGCTACTCTGCTGCTTTCTGCTTGGTCGCCTTTGGTTGATGATATTCTGATGCGAGAAGAAAGAAACTTTAAATACTGCAAGCTGGAGTATTTCTGTAAAAGAATTTTTGTCTGGATGGTTGCGCACACATAGTACCTTAGCTCAAAAGAGCATGCTGCATCTCCCTGCTGGCTGTCAATGCTGCCTTGCCCATACTCCATTTTCAAGTCCCAGCTATGTAGGAGAGGAGGCCAGGGCACTTCTAGGATGAATCCCATGTTTCCCATCTCCTTCCTTGCAGGAACAGCCAGGACAGGTAAAGCTCATGTTTTTAGGGGGCAGCAAGTGGCCTTTCCAAATGAAAAGCTTGAATTATGGATGTTAGAGCATTCTCCTGGGAAAGCTGGGCTTCCATCACCTTAGGCAAAGGGAGAAGTTAAATGATGTGCCCCAAATCACTTAGCTACTGGATAAAGGAGGCAGAGGCCACTTTGCCTTCGCTTCCCCCCTAGCTGTGTTCTGAAGGGCTTACCACCATTTTAGAATGAGCACCCGTTCCACAAAAAACTTCAAGATTATTAATACTTGTAAAGGGAGATATTGCTCCCCAGCCTAGCATTAAACATCCTACTCTGAGAGGAGCAACATGTCCCCATAACTTTTCCAGATGGCCAGGCCAGCTGATGGAGCATCTTGATCAGCAAGCTGGTAGTTGTTCTCCTGTTATTGTATATAACATTTGCTCCAGACGCTGTGTAGGAAGGCAGGGAACCTAATTCCGAATGACAGCCTTCACTGCACTCCCGTGATACCCTTTTGATAGCCCACAAGCCTGTACCATTTGGTCAGATCTGGGGCCCAGGCCTTATCTGCATCTGTGGCAGCATTAGGAGCACAACCCCATTCTCTGTATTGTTAGTGACAAGGCCACCTTCTCTCTCTCCTCTCCTATTTCCATACCCGCAGTCACACGTTTCTTACTCTATAGTATGACCGTGTGATAGAAGTTTACAAGCGAACAATGGAAATGCATGACAGCCCGGTGCCTCAGATGAGAAATCCCTGCTATTTAAGGCATGCCTGCACTTGGCAAGAGTGATGAAAGGGAGAAAAGCAGCACGGATCAGGGAAATTACCGCAAGGCAGCGTGAAGCTGCACATATTTTGTCAAGTCATCTTCCTCTGGTGAAGCTTATCACTGTACAGTCTAGTTTTTGACTTCATATGCATGGTTGTAAGCCAGGTTGCAGTGTGGAGACATCATTAAGCACAGGAAAAAATGGAATGAGTAGTCACATATCCACTGCAGGGAAAATCTGCTCCTCTCCTCTGCAGTGCTTCTCCTATTCCTAGCGTAGTCTTTTATGACTGTTTTTCAGTCTAAAGTTTTTAGGGGAATGCTTTGTTTCCATCTCTTTCATCCTGTTTTGGACTCAGAAGGAATAAGCAGCATGTTGGGAATGTGTTACGCTTTGTCTTGTCCAGCACCTCTCTTGATGGGAGGAAGATTTTTGTGTGAAGTTCTCTGCTTAACAGAGCTGAGCGCGCTCCCGTGCTGGGACTGCACATTTACACAGCCCAGCTTCGCCGTACTGTGGAGTAAGACAGCGTCGTGCTAAATGCCACCTTAGTAGCAGTTCAGAAGGCTCGGGTAAGTCAATTCTACGTTAAAGACTAAGAATGAAGTTATGTTATTTGCGCTCTTTTCTTTCCAGGACGTATTGTTTTCATGTCCAGCATTATTGCCTACTTTACTCTGGGAAATGGCATTTATTCCATGACCAAGGCAGCTATTGAAAAATTTTGTGATGCTCTAAGACTGGAAATGAAGAAGTTTGGTGTCCAGGTAAGTGAAGTAACAAGCAGCTGTTGGGTGAAGCTCCCTGCTATTTCTAATACTGATTTGCATATGAGGAAGAGAGAAGTTTCACTCCTGAAACCTCCTACAGAGCTGAAATGCATCTTTTTGTGGGGAAAGAAGCAAGTGACTTGCACAAAGAATACCAGACAACAACATGGGGGTTGACATTTTGGCCAAGAGAACTAGAGCAAGCGTATGCAAAATAATATCTAATCTTGTGCAAAGGAAGCTCCGTGCATCCAAATGACAAAGATAGAGATCAGAGCTGAACCCATGGGTACGGCTTCCCCTTGGAAAGAGATGATTCCTCTCAGTGAGCAGGAAATCATGGAGAACAGCAGACCTGGGTGATGTCTGCAGTTCTGAGAAGCTGTGGGATAACGCTCCTCCTTTTTGTGCCAACACTGCAACTTCTACCCTTTCTCCACATTCTCTACAGTGGAGGAACTCTCCCAAGTCAGGGCTGCCTGAGCAGTGCCATGATCTGTGAGAGCTCCTAACAGTACTAGGTAACTGAGATTTTCTCTGAGGTGGCTGTGGGAGCAAAGAGCCCAGATGTTGAACATCATGCAGTGAGAAGGAAGGCTTGCCACCTACATGAAGGCTTCTTTCTCTTCTCTCACAACATCAGTACTTAAAAGCTCCTTCCTTTTTATGGGAACAGCTACAGTGCAAGAGGCAGTATTGTGCAGAGTAATTATGTTTTTATTATCTTAACCTAAGAAGCTCTAAGAGTGCTCTTAGTGCCCTGACTAAGCAACACTGATAGTCAAACCCGAAGCTTAGATGACTAAGTAGCTTCACTGGGCATTTTCCTTGGAGTCACTCCACTGCTGCAACACTTCTCAGACACTGAAAGTCTTCGCTAGAGGATTTACATTGGTGGACTCTTTTGTAGAGTCCTCTTACGCACACAGATTTACAGTGCTGATCATAAGCTTTGTGTTGGAAGAAATTACAGCTATGCATCTATTAACTACCCCTCTTGGATAAATATAAAATGTTATAAAATGCAAGTGATTTTACACATCCTAATACCACACAGCACGATGAGGATTTGAACTGATTAGCTGAGGATAATCTCAAATGCATGGAAGAGCTTAGTTTAACAGGTTAGCTACTCTAGACGTTTTGGGATTTTTACTGTTCCCTCACCCCCGGAATAGCCCCAGCACACAATATGGTGAGCCAGGCTGACAAACACTCCCAGAATATCTGTGAGAGTTATTTTTCTGTTTCTCACTATATGCAAAATACTGGCTGGCATTTGTCTCAGAATCCACCCTGCAGAGAGCCTGCAGGACACGGTCCCTCTTCCCTGTGCTCCCCTCCTTTGCCCTGTTGTTCCCTTTGTCCTTTCAGGAGAAAGTCTCCAGAGGTGGCAAGGAACAGATGGAGCTATGGCTCTGTCCCACTGAACTCCGGCCAGGCAAGCTGGCGGCCTACAGGAAACAAAGCATGTGTCTTCTATTTAGAAAGAAGGCTACAGAAAATCCAGAAAGGGAAAAAAAGCATCATCTCTCCTTCTCTCTTAGCCAGCTCCAAAAAGCTCCAAAACAAAGTTTTCAAATGTCCTTTGTTTACAATAAGTTTGGGAAGTTTACTATTGGCATTAGTTTGGCTAATACTAAACACTTTTGAAAATAGCACCCAAAGATGCCCCGTGACAAAGCAACCTGAGGCAGGTTAAGATGCCCCCAGCTATGGACACTGGCTCTCTGCTGGAGCTTCTGGTAGATGGGCTGGGTGGCAGATTGGAGATGTTAAGGTTTTATATTTCCACAGACTTGCCAGAGAACACCTGTCAGATCCCCAAGTCTCTTACAGAGCTCAGCACCATTTGTCCTCACCTTGTCTTGTAGTCTTTAGAAATCAGGTCAGTTAAATGCTGTGAAGTTTTTAATGTTGCATAGCTACAAATATAGTTTCCCTGCTGCCAGCTGAGAAAAAGCGTGTGCTGTAAGTGCTCAGCCTGCTCTGAAATTCCCCAGAAGACATGCTGCAGAGCAGCAGCAACAACACACGCAAAGGAAACAGGCAGAGCAGCAATTCAATTTAATTCTACATGTACAAATCTGCTGACTTCAGCAAGAGCTAGACCAGGACCTTTGGTCCCCTCTGTACTTGGCTGATATTTTCCTTTTAAATGACACCTGCTTGGGGAAAATAGCACTTCTTTCCCCAGGACCTTCTCATTTTCTTTGACATCTCTTTTCCCAAACTGGGGCAAAAAAAAAAAAAATCACCAATTGCAAAATTCACCACCGAGTGAAAAATCCAAAGTATTTTGCTTTAGAGACATCAAAGTCATACTGAAATGCTTTGTCTCAGTATTGTCAAAACATTTAGCCCATTAAGCATTCTATAAAGAAATCAAAGATGCACTATTGCATTCTGTGGAGGTATGCTGAGTAGTCAAAACAAGAACATTAACATCAGAGCGAAATGAGGAAGCTGGAAGAAAGCACCTCTGCAATCTTAAAACGTTTCACGGGAATATATTTGATTTCAGTCAAGTTTTCAAGGTTAAACTTTCAACAAAGCAGCCTTTCCTGAGAGAAGTCTGTCTGCAGAAAGCTTTTGATCTGTTTTACTGACTATAGTATTTAATTGAATTCAGAATGACTGATTGCATCTTGATAAGTTTTACATCTTGCTTTTAGGTCTGTATTATTCAGCCAGGAAATTATGCACGCTCTACAAAAATTCAGCCACCAGTCAGCGCCGAAGAGATTTGGAATGAACTCAGTGAAGAGGAAAAGGCAGTTTACAATAAGGAGTACGTTCAAGAGCGAGCAAACTTTTTCAACAGCATACTCAGTGAAGGAAGCACTAATGGCAATGAGGTTGTAGATGCTATGGTAGATGCTTTAACATCTCCTGCACCCAAGGCGCGTTACATGGTAGCGAAACTGAAGGAAAAAGCCCTGGTGTTTGTGTGTGCTTTATTCCCCACGGTTGTGATGGATTCTGTTTTGTCTTACGCACTGAGTAAAGTAAAGCTTACATAGCCTGCGTTGGCACTGTTCAGTGACTCAAGCTGGGCGGTTTTTTAAACTGTGAAAGTCAGGGCTCAATCTAATGCCCCCAGAAATACCAAGTTACTGTGTTAGAGACATGACGGAGACAAAACAGAGCGTATCTCACAGGGCAAGGGCACCCCTGAAATCACTACAGCAGAGACAGAATGACCTTATTTGTAGGAACTTGTGTAGCAATTTATTAGGGGTGATGGGAAGAGGTTAATGGAAAAGTTAGGAATGAGCCATAGACCTTGACATACTTTGAATGGAGTTAAGTGGCTGCAGAAAGTTAGGAAGAGTCAAATAGTAACGCTTGTAATGTGGAAACAGCGTCTCAGCTAACTACAGTTCAGCACTTTTCAGGTGTTCTGGATAAATCTGTAACAGCCAATATGTGATGGACTTTGGAAAAGAATTAGCATATTCCATTTACAACTGAGTATTCAATCCTAAATAAACTCACTCTTTTATCAAATGTCTGGATTACTCAGTGTGTTAATCTAAAGTGTAGTTGAAGAGCTGAACGCCAAGGTGACGGACACCAGTATGCTGTAGCAACCTGTAGCTTAGAAAGAACCTATTCAGCCTGGAGCTCTGGGTTTGCTGCTGTTACAGGGAATAAGCTCTGATGAAAAAAATACCTATTAACACCAAAAGGGAAAGTAACATGTGTCTATGAGAGTAATTGAGCACCACGGCTTCAATAGCAGTCTCCTAAGCGTTGTGGAAAGGATTGCTGGTTTCCACACAGGCAGTTTTAAAGTTGGCTTAGTTGTGGCGTGGCACAAACGCCAAAAACTCTGGGAGCAAAAGATCCCAGAATAGCTGAGATCAACTGTGGTAACCTTGGTAGATACAGGGCAGAAGCACGGAGCATTAGCCTCCCCCATATCAAACCAAAGACTGTAAGCTGACCTACTTAAATTTTTGTCCTGAACCAGAAATTGCATCCTCTACCTGGGAAGTCTATCCTAATATATTTAATTACTGAGAAAAGTTACTTTCTCTTGTGGTGGGTAGCTGAGCAGTCTGCATCAGGTGAGATGAGCAAACAGACTGACTATTTCCAGGTCCTCTCTCAATACTCTCAGCAGTGGAACTGCCACCTTACTGCACCTCTTTTAGGTTGTCGAAGATCTTACTTCTCTTCCGAAATGCTGGACCCATCCCTGGAGCTGGCATTGGTAAGAGGACAAGCCAGGGCTCCCACCTGTTGCCCTGCGCACCAACAGCAAGATTATCAGATGATTATCGTCCACTCTCCTCATTTAACCACAACTGAGCAAGGCCAAGCAAGGGAATAGGAACAAGGCTTATTCCAACTGAACCAATTGATTTCTCGTATAGGAATTCCCCTTGCCTGACCTCAGGGATTGCAGCAGCCTTACATTGCTTTGGAAGAGTCGCGTTCGTGCTCTTAGCTGTTCTTTGTGCAGATTACCCCTCCTTACAGTAAGCAGGCACCGAACTCAACAAGCAGCTTTGAAACCCAGACATTCCTCCATCAGGTCCAGGGTACATGTGCTTCTCTCTGCCTCAGAGACAGCGTGGCTTTCCATTACATGGTCTACCTTCTATTTGCATTTCTAAAAGCTACAGCACGAAGTTGTTACTGAGAGCCAGGACCACCAGAAAAGCTGCCTCCCTGGTACCAACAACACGAAATACTTCCAACTGAAAACTCCTTTATTGGCTGTCTATGAGGCAAAGCATGTGATCAATATTTCAGCAGGCTCATTTAACAGCAGATGAGCAACACTCCAGAGCATTTATTCCTTGGTCTTGAAAATTAAGAACATGTGGTATGTAGTATCTCACATGGGATACAGTGACAGGCTGCATGAGAACAGATGGGACAAAGGAAAGCAGTTCGTATTTTCATTGCCGTCTAACCTGCCAGTGTGGAAGCTAACTGAAAAGTAACTACAAAATTATTATATTTTGTCTTCCCCCTCAGGTTTTTAATATTATGAGCTGCATCTAAAGAACTAATCAAGAGGGAGTCAGAGCTTCAGTTATTAACAAGCCTGATGCGCTCCCACTGAAAGTCATCTGGAATCCTCCCACTGAGTTATAAGGCTCCAAGGCACTGCATTAGACAAGGAAACCTAAACAAAACAGCGGGAATCACTTCAGAGTCCCCCAGCTTAATAGGAAAGAGTCCCTTCTGTTACTTTGCCACATCGCTGGGTGAGGAGTGCCTCCCTCTTACCCAGTACCCCTGAAATCCCCTGCACCCCAAGGCAAAGTGCAGACGCATACAAGAAGGCTGTATTTACAACGTGTTTTAGGAAAAACTTAGGTGACAAAGATAAAAGAAAAAAAGTACTCTCTTGACACTACTCTTAACCTGCAATGCTCCTCTCCCAACACCCAGCTAACCTCCTGCAGCCACTTTCCTTGGATTGTCTTTCTATAGAGCGTTCATTGCATTCAGCAGAGAACTTCTCCTCAGAACACATTCGCTTTTATCACTACTCATCTTTTATAAGACCTGCTGACAGTTTGGGAAAAATTAATTTTTCCCTTGAAAACAAGGGCCACAGAAGAGACACAGCTTTACCTCCCAGGTCTCTTCTCTCAAGTCAGGGACCTAACAAAGTACATAAACAGAAGAGTTAGACCAGGGGTTGTGGAACACTCTACTAGCTGTATGAACAAGCACATGGATTTTACAGAGGTTTGGTCAGGAGGTAAATTCCAGCCATCGTGGGGTTTTCTTACGCAGCACTTAACATCAGTTATTTAATGGATTTTCTCTTCTATGCAAGGGCTTATTCCTCAGAGTATATATTAATTGGCAGAAAGAACGAGTGCTGTTTTTGACAATGAGCCATCACAGAAAGGTATAAAGAAGAGCAAAAAAAGTTAAGCTAAATTGGTTTAGTAATTTGTGCATTGATCTGAGCAATATTAACAGCTGCACAGTGTCATCAAAAAAGAAACAGAGCAGAACCCAGGACATAAACAGATAAGACAAGGAGCAGCAGAGCCTGCTAGCGCGGTTTTGAGGTGGTTGTGCTGTTGCAGGAAACAAAGATCATCTCCAGAAGTTCATTGCTTCTTCCAGGAGAAGGAGGTTCTAGAGTTTTATTGATGCTTAGCAATATTAACACCCTGATTTGATGCCATGCTCCCTCACTGTAACTCACAGCTAGCTGAAACAGTCCAGATGACCCTCAGAATCGGCCAAACGTGTAAGTTTGTGTCACTCTCCCAAGCTGGGAAATCTGAACAAGGAGATTTTGGGCGTAATGCACCATGCAGCGGATTTTTTGCAGTAGCATCACAATCTGGAGACATGAGTAACAGTAATAATTACTTGTGCAGTAAAAGGCTTAAGTAAGAACCATACAATCCCCAAGCACACCTTTCAGCCGAAGTCAGCCTATCACCTAGCCCAACTCCCACTGATGTCAGCAGGACTCTGGTGCCAACCAGCACGAGAGTCCTTATGGTGCACAGCCTCCTTCCAGAGGTCGGCTGCGGGACATTTGCAGCATCCTTGTGCTTTTACATCCACGGATAAAACCCAGCATAATACAAAGACAGTAAGCAATACTGAGGACGACAGATTTATTACTCTGTTGCCGTACGGGGACTGCATACCTCCTGCTAGCAACAAACAAAACTTCACAGCCTTTGTATTTCAAATACTTTGAAGCAGCTGTTAGCAGTGAAATCTTTTCATGTGAAATTGGACCATTTTGAAGCTGTAAAGTGAGCATATCAGTAGTGGGGGCTTTAACTGTCGTGATGAAGCACATATGTTGTAGGAGCAATTGAGGTTGATGTTTAGGAGTGTGTAAAACAAGGGGGAAACATGTATGTTCCTCAGCAATAAATGTTCTTTGGAATAATTCCCATTAAGAAATAATATACTACTGATTATCTCATTATTAGATGCTGACACAGAGGGCAAAACCTATCTGCTCTAGGATCCATAGACTGCATTCATCCGTGTAGCCATGAAGCCACGGGAGCACCTCTGGGATTGCCCTAGGACTGGACACTGCTCTGTCCTGACTGTGAGCTGCGAGAGATGTCCCTGTATGGGAGGGGAGGGTGCATGCTCAGAGCAGCCGGGACAGAGCAGCCTCAAGGCCATGTCAAACCCCTGGACAGCACTGCCCTCGGTGTACTACCACTACTCGGGTGGTGCACAGACACCCCGGTCCGCATCAAACTGTGCAAGATGTAGGTCTCGATCTGTGCTATGGCAGGTTCGGCTCTGGAAGCTGCCATCTCCAGCCACAAGGCTCGAGGGTATGTTCAAAGCTCTGGGCAGTTTACACCTTTCTTTCTTAGTGCAGTCAGGTACTTTTTTAATGCTACCATCCTGCTTGTATCCCTGCCTTAGCTTGGCGCTCCTCCAAAACTGAGCTGTGGAATAATTTCCTCTGGTGAGTTTTATTTGTCTCTAAAGACAGGAAATATGGTAAGTTTCTCTAACAGATCTTGATCATGTTTATTTTGGAGTTGCTGCGGTACCCTAATACCAGAGCAGCAGGCAGCAAGGCAGAGATGCTCTGCTCTGGAAGACACAGTGCTTTGAAACATCCAGGATGATGTTCAGCTGTTGAAAAAGGATGTTTTGCTTCTCGAATCACAAGTCCACATTATCACTCCCCAAAACTTCACAGAAAGATGACCACCATGAGAAAATAAATCAAGCATAAGAATCTAAATACCCCCCCCCCTTCAACACATATTCACTTATACACAAATCCACACTTGGGATGAAATACCAAGTACACACTCTAGAACTCTGGTCTAGTTCCAGAGTTGCCACAATTTCCAGAGTCAAGTCACGCAGGACTTTCAGATAGGATCTTCAGTTAGTTTTATATTGGACTAAATTTCAAAACACATGTGCTAGATTTTCTATTGTGCAAGTCTGCTACACTACAAAGTGAAAAAAGGAGAATTCACCTGGGCCCTAGGCCAAGACACACGTGTCTCCTCGTACGTGGCAACAGCAAAAGCAAAAAATCTTAAACATTACACAAAAGAGGCGGGGAAACATCTTCTGCTGTGCCATGTCTGCAGCAGCTATTTCGCATGGCCAGAGAGAAAGAGGAGAAAGGCACACACAATATATTTGCCAAAGAGGAATGCAATCAACCAAAGTGGAACGGCGCGAGACTAATAATCCAGCCAACTCACGCTACGAAGTGCTAGCACAAATAGCTACTGTACAAATTACACTCCTTGTGGGGAGAAGAATGAAATGCTCTATGCTAAAATGACGCTGCTATGTTTCGATCTGTTGCTGTGACTCACCGCACAGTTCCATGCCTTGCATCACCCGCCTTTCCATGCTCTTGGACATGCATCCAGCTGCGCGCCACCACTTCCCTGGCAAAAGATATTTCATGTCAAAAAACGACTTCACCCTTGAATTTCCTAAAGCTAGAGGTGTCTTGCAAATAATTCAACAGCCAGTCTTGGCTAGGTCCAAGACAAACAGTCTCACTGCAGCAGCCAGCCATCATCCCATACACGATTACTGAGCCAAGCAGGAGCACCAAGGGCCAGTTGGTTTGTAACACTTGGAGGCTGAAATTAGACACTAAAGGAAATCAACAGATAATAAATATAGAGAGCTTGGGAGGTCCCACTGTTAGTAGTGTTTGTCTTCTAGAATGACTTATGCTTCAACCTCGCTTAGAACAGTTTTGAGTGTTTTCCTCCATTTGTTGGCATTGACATTTTTCCCCTGTTAATAAGTAGGTTTCTTGTTCCAGCTAGGTCTAGGAACAATTATGTTTCTAATTCAAACCCAACACACCTCATTTATATTATAGTGCTCCATAAAACTCTCTGGGGATGGCTATGAAGTTGGGTTACACACAGCTCTTCTAATTCCATTTTTGTGGCCAGTGATTCTAGTCAAATTTTGAGGTGAAAAAAACCCATAAAATCTAGTCACAAAATAAACCCTCTAAGACTTGAAGTTTTAGAAGGCAGGCATTCCTTACTGCAGCGCTGGGTGCATGGGGGATCTTTCCTCCTAACATGCACCCCCACATCCTGTATCACCAGTTATTTAGGCACAAAGTTTTTAGTTATAGAATCATAGAATGTGAGGGGTTGGAAGGGACCTCCGGAGATCATCGAGTCCAATCCCCTTGCCAAGCAGGACCATAGAATCTAGGGCAGGTTACACATGAACACATCCAGACGGGTCTGGAGAGTCTCCAGAGAAGGAGACTCCACAACCTCTCTGGGCAGCCCGTTCCAGTGCTCTGTCACCCTCACAGTAAAGAAGTTCCTCCACGTGCTGAGGTGGAACTTCCTGTGCTCTGGCTCTCATTTTGTTTTCTAATACATATACATTGTTATTCACCTATATTTTACTGTGCATGTTCTGTCCCTTGTTCTTTTGAGGCTGTGGTATCATTGGGGTGGGTGGTCCGTGAGTCGGTGGTCGTGATCTGCCCCTGCAGCTTTTACGCTTCCCCCAGTTACTGCAGATTTTCTCTGACTTCATGCTCCTTTTGGCAACTCCCCAGTTCTTGGTGCCTATTAAGGGGGATGTTTCTTTTTTATCCGTCCTCTCGAGCCCCTTCTCAAAGGCCTAGTTGTTCAGTTTTCACAGTGCATTGATACAAGGAAGTATTTTGCTATCTCTTAGCTCCTTCGCACGACCAGACGTTTCACAAGGCCAGGGTAACTCTTTACCTTACTGTTACAGGCCTCAAACTTGCAGGCATGGATGTCACTTTCAGTTTTAAACTGTCGCCTCTTGTCCTGTCACTACAGGCTCTACTAAAAAGTCTGTCCCCCTCTTTCTTACAGGCCCCCTTGAAGTCCTGAAAGGCCCCAAGAAGGTCTCCCCGGAGCCTTCTCTTCTCCAGGCTGAACAACCCAACTCTCCCAGCCTGGCCTCACAGCAGAGGGCTCCAGCCGCCGCATCATTGCCGGGGCCTCCTCTGGCCCCGCTCCACGGCTCTCCCGCGCTGGGGGCTCCAGGTGGGGTGTCCCCAGAGGGGGAGAACCGTCTCCCTCGCCCTGCCGCACCCAGCGCTGCTCCCCGCCCCTCAGGGGAGGGCCGCGTTCCCCGCTCCCCGCGGCTTC
>VZZY01008854.1:307607-371123 GCA_013400335.1 Eurystomus gularis | reverse complement strand
AGCCGGCGGCTGACGGCTCCCCCCCCGCCTGTGGCCACACGAGCAAGTCCTCGCCACGTAAGTACAGCGGTGGGCGAACCCCGCCACCTCGGCACGGCCCCTTCCCAGCAGGTTCTCGCCTGGCAAAGCCCGTCTCCTCTAGAGGCCACCCCTTCTTCTGGGTCTCACCCCAGGACAATCAGCAAACACAGGGACAGCACAGGGGGGGATGGTCTTAAACTAAAAGAGGGGAGATTGAGACTAGAAAATTTTTACACTGAGGGTGGCGAAACACTGGCCCAGGTTGCCCAGAGAGGTGGTCGATGCCCCATCCCAGGAACCATTCCCAAGTGAGGTTGGATGAGGCTCTGAGCAACCTGCTCTAGCTGCACATGTCTCTGCTCACTGCAGGGCAGTTGGACTAGATGACCTTGAAAGATCCCTTCCAACCCAGACCATTCTATGAACACCAGATTTATCCCTTACCTGGCTTCTCAGCACTTCAGGCTTTGTGAGAGTGGTTGCTCACCCTGTTCCTTGCTCCTGGGCACAGCAGCACCTTATCACCAGCTCCCCAGCAGTCCGAGGGCTTGCAGAAAGCCCCAGCTCTCCTCCCAGCTGAGAAGAAACCTCCTCTCAGCCCCTGCAGCAGGTGTTGCTCATACGCCTGATGGCCAGGTGCTGGCTGCCTGGCCCCAGGGCTACCTGCTGCTGGCCACTTGAGCTCTGGTACGTTCCAGTTTGGATAAACTCTGAAGTGCTTGCAAGCTGCAAGGCAAACTGAAGCCAAAAGAACACACATCTTTTGATCTAATCCAGCCAGAACCTCGGGACTGTCTCTACAGCGCTCAGCACTGGGCCTGGTTTTCCAGAGGGCTGTATTGGGGTAGTGATCTCAACATGAGACTGAAACCTGCTCAGTTCAGCCAGGAAGCACCAGGGAAGCGACCATCACTCAGCACTAAGCTGGGCCTCAGCCCACAGCAAAGCACTTATTGAGAAGGGCTTCAAGAGACAACCTGGCACTACAGGCTATTCATTATACTGGAATTCAGTTTCAGGAGGATTTTGCTGCATCACTCCTATTAAACATCAGTCACAGCCAAAAATTATTTGTACAAAGCTGTAAATACAGCGTGGCACTGTTGCCAGATTGGTTTCTTTTATACCAGCATCTAGGGCTTATCTCTACGGCCAGTGTGCCAGTGCATTAAATTTAGAAAGTGCTAAGCTATTTTCTCTCACTAAAGATAAAACACATGAAAATTTTGTTTACTGCTTTGTGAATACTGATCATTAAAGGGATGTTTTCAACTTGAAATGTTGAAACTGAAACATGTTGAAAACTTTAAAAGAGGAGTGACAAGTGCTGCCAGCAGCTGTCAGGCGCCAGGCTTTGAGTCGCTGAGTGGGAGCGCTGGCCACCAGACCTTCCCTCTCTATCAAAGTACCTCAGTTGCCGCTTGGAAAGCTTTGCAGGAAAACAAGGATCTGATTTAAGTTGTTTTCTTAATACTAGGTGTACTGGGAAAAGGATTAATCTGAAAGGAATTCATGCTCTCAACCAAAACAATGATACAGGCTGGTAGAGTGACTGGTAGAATGAGGGTTCTGTTGATGTTTGTCAACAGATAAAATTGTTTGTAAGCAGATGTTACAGGCTTGGAATTTATGATTATAGCTTCATTAAGTCCTCCCCAGAGTATCACTGTCTCACAGCCGCGTTAACAATACCTCATCTTCCGTGAAAAGATCTGTTACAGGTTAAGTGATAAAAATTCTGTGAAGCACTTATGGTTGGTAGTATTTACTTAATGAAAATTTGCAGGATGCTGCAGTTACATTTTCATTATAGAAGCCTTTTTCACTTGCCTGTAACTTTGCCTGACTCTGGGTGGATTCTTCCATCTTACTTTTAGTCTGTTACTCTAGAAGCTTCCAGTAAAACTTGGTCCAGTTACTTTCAAGAAATGCTGCAAAGAAATATTAGCTGTCACTGTTAAGATGTTACGGTTGTTTTCCTGTAAATTGTTGGTTCTTAATGCTTTGAAGCAAAAACTTTAAACTTGGTAGGATCTCACTAGTGGCCGAATTGAGATAAGAACATGCTTCATTATCATGTTTACTGCAATAATTCATACTGCGTATGAAGTATCAAAAGAATACCATGATAAGCATCTGAAAAGCACCAGAAAAAGCTGATCAGGCTGAACTGGGGCTAAAATTGTAATGGAGTGTAATAAAATCAGGCTGTGAGCAAACAGGAAAGTGTGCAGTAAGATGTGCTGTCAATCTCCTGTCCTGAATGGGGCAAAGGTTGTAGGGAACAAGTAATACCTAATCACGTACTCATTTCACTCTACTTTCAGACTTGTTTTGCAAGTATCTTGTCTTACCCACTGGAAAACGGACATTCTGGGACTTGCTTATTTTGGATGCTTTACTTCAGAGACCGTGTTTGTGCAAGAGGTAGCACCAGCACTGTTCTGAATCTCAAGGATAATCCATAAAATAAATCCAGATCCACATGCATTGAAGATTACATCCATTTGTGCCATCGTCGAATGTTACTAACAAATTTTTACCGACTACAATGCTGCTCATGTTCTATAGCATTACTAATCTATTTCCATGGAGAAAGTGGTTTCTTCAGTGTTTGCAGCTTCAGGGGGAAGAAAGGAGAGAAGAAATGTTTTGATCTTAAATGACTTCCTGAAAAAATACTGTGCAAAATCCAGGTGTAAATAATGAATAACAGTGGGAGGAAAGAATCCAGATTTTGGAAGTAAACCCAAGTTCCTTACTGCCACAGGGTGCTAGCAGACAGTACAAGACTATGAGAGAACATTTAAGCTTGTCAGGACCATCTAAGCATCTTTAAAAACATTTCTTTTGCTGAATCTCAGTGGTGTAAGTGCTGTAAGAGCCTTCCCTGCAGTACCTTCTAACTGCTCCTCGCCACAGCCCCTACGGAGTTTACACCGCTTCTTTGCCTGTGCTCAGAAGTCAGAGAAAACTTCCTGCATTGAGGATTTGCTCAGAAATTACTTCCTAACATTTCAGGCTCTAAAAGCCAGACTCCATATAGGTCTCTAGTTTTGCCTCTACCAGGGCATTACCCAGCAGTAGCCTTATTTCTCAATTCCAAACTTCAGGACTAAAGTGCTGCTATAGTTTTAACCCCTGTCAGTAGGAAAAAAAAAATCTCTGTATTTATTCCCTTTCACAGGACAACGTGCCACAAGAAGCACAACATGGTAGGGGAGAGAATAAACCAGCCACAGGCGACGGATTTAAGTTACTGCTACTTAATGTTTTAATCGTGCAATGTAAGAAGGTGCTTTGTATATGATCAGAATGAGGATTGTGCAAGACGTACAGAAGAAGAGAATTTAGCGTTTAAGCAGCATCATATTTAAATGGAGAAAGCCCCAAAACTCTGGGAGCAGCTGACCTCTTCTGACCAGATTTTATAGCAAAGAGAAAGTCTTTGCCCACTTAAACACTTCTGCAAGTGAGCAGCTTCTAATAACAATTCAAATAAAACGTGCTGTAGAGCTGGCTAAAACTGTTATGACGACAAAGAGTTTTTCTAGCAACACATGAACATTTGACAATATTTTTGCAATGCTCCATAGCTTAGAAAGGGCAGCTTTTAAGTGGCCCCAAGCATTGCACGGCCCTTCCCTAACTTTTCCTCCCTCCTTTCCTGAAACACCTCTATTTTCACTCTCTTACAGGGGAGGAGGGATCAGCTGCAGCCAGTGTGTCAGGTGGTGTAAGGAGGTTGTTTTGTGCACAGCGCCTGACTCGGGGCTGCAGGTGTCTTTAGGCAGCACAGCCAGATGCGCAGGGACAGTGCCAAGGAGCTTCTTTAGCTGGGAAAAACCCAAGAGGAACAGGCCTCAGAAATCTGTCAGCAGTAAACTTGACCCCTGTCTCTCTTGTTCCCAAACCAGGCTGGTCACAGAACTTCAAAAGAAACGAAAGACGAAAGTTCCAGTAATGACAACTGGTGTGTTGTACCTGTGGTACAAAATTAGCGCTCTCTATTCATTCCCTTCATTTTTTTCTACTTTTCCTGGAGTTTTCTCTCAGGATTCCTTTCCAGAACGGGAGGTGTTGCCTCAAAAAGTCTGTTGGAAATGTGCATCCTTCTGCATCTGTCTCTCTCATACCTCACCTTTTCTTGGACATCCACAAAGCACCCAGCGCAGCCAGGCAGATTGCAGAGTGATCCCATTTACAGGCTAATAAAAAAAAGCCCGACAAAACCCAAGTATTCCCTAACAGGACGTCATTCCTCCACATTTTATTTGTTGCATCTCCTGTAAGCACACTGTTGTTTTTGGAGGACAGGCTGACCCACGGTTTGCTGAAGCTGATAGGAAGCATCCCATCCACTTAAGCAGGCTTCAGAAATGGCCCTTTTAGTGTCTGGCCCTTCCCTGGCCCTCCAGCAGAAGTGCTGAGAATAGCTAAAAGAGCCTTAAAAACCTACAAAAAAAAGATCATTGAGGCAAATGTGAAGCTGGTTTCCTGCACTGCACTTTTCTTAAGAAGCATCACCTTGAGGAACCTTTTTCCAGGCCAGTGCCCCACTGTCTGCATCTTTTTTTTCCCAAGGGTTTTGCTGCAGAGAAATGCAATTTACTCTTTCATGGACGTAGCCCAGCAGGAAGTTACTAACTAAAAACTGCATCAGTTACTAAAACAGGAAAACCAAGGTGCTCAGGTACTGCTGAGGTGATGCCAGAACCAATTTTATGTTTCAGCAAGTGCAGAGGATACTCTGACTTGTGATATCTTTTTTTCCCCTTTGAAGTAGTAAAATGACAGATGATCAGCCTCCCCTTAGGCTTCCAAGTAATTGTAGATTCTAACAGTTCCTTGAATGAAAGTAGTTACCTTAGAGTTTCTTAACTTAATTTTCACCTTGAATAAGACTTCTTTATTTGAAGCCTAGAAAGAACAACTTTGCAAGCTGCCATGTGTGTTTATATAGTCTCTATACATGCTGTATATACTAAATGAGATAAATTCATTCAAAGCTTAGTGCTCAGTCAAGTTAAAGTGGATATTTTCATGCCCTGAAAGTAGTTTGATTCCTGTTCTTACTGGCACGTAATTATAATCTCATCTCTGAGTTAACATGTTTTCTTCTCTCCCCATGCAGAAATTACTTCCCTCAAAGAAGCCATTTTATCTTATTCCAGGATGTTACCGGTAGATAACAGACTTCTAAACTTACAGATCTACAAACTTCTTCAGTGTGTTCACCAGAAAGACAAGAAGCAAATACAAAAGCTGGTCCGGAATGGATTCCCCCATCTCATTAATGTCACAGAGCCTGTGGAAGGATACAGTGCCCTTCATTTGGCCTGCATTAAAAATGACACCAACATGTGCAACTTCCTGCTGGAGCAGGGAGCTCATCCAGATGTCCAGGACAAAATGGGACGTACTCCAGCAATGAAGGCAGCTGAGCTGGGCCATGAGTTGGTTTTGGATTTATTAGCAAAAGCCAAAGCAGACATGACTGTCGTGGATAATGAAGGGAAAGGTAAGTAAAAAGAAACTTATCAGACCAGAAATACCATCGAATGACCCATTATTTTGTTACACACTTGCTATGTATGTTGTGTCCAATCTGTAGAGAAGACCATGGTTGAGGGTGGTCCTTACCACTTGACAGAAGCTTTTTGCCATAAAAGTTTTGATGAAAAAGAAAAGAATTCTTCTGAACGGTCTGGGGCTTTAAATCGTAGGTCTCTCTGGTACATAGCTGAAAGATAACTTGATTGAGGATCACAGGCCTCCCATGACCTGAGCAACCTTTCTAAGAATTTAGTGTTGCGCTGTAATCTTTGCTGGTTTTCTTTGCAGGTGTCTTGTTTTACTGCATTTTACCTACAAGGCGACACTACCACTGCACGCAGATTGCCCTGGATTATGGTGCAGATGTTAACAACTGTACTGTTGATGGGAAGCCTGTGTTTCTACAAGCCTGTGAGCAAGCTCATGATATTAAAGAAATATGTCTGAATTTCTTGGAAAGAGGAGCAAATCCCAATGCAAAGAACCCAGTATGAGTATTTCTCTAACTAAGAACATATATCCAGGAATATAGAGTGTTTAGCAAATGACTAGAGTATATGCCCTTAAATCCTCACATTAAAATAATAAAGCTTAGCCCTGTGGCTGTGCCTCATCTCTTCTTCTGTAGCACCCTGTTTTGTAGAGGCAGGGATTTAAATCTTCTGCTTGAACCACGTATCCTGATTCAGATTTTTGTAGATTAGAGTGCAAATATTTTACAAACCCAAAATGTAACTGAGCCAGCTCTTAGAAGTTGTAGTTCACTGTACTCCAGTGGAGCAACTCTAGTTTGTACTTTGCTTTGCTGTGCCCTGAGTTGAGGGTTGAAATCGTGTTCACTAAAGAATGAGTCCAGCATGAGAAACCTGATGGAGAATCAAGGCAGGGATGAGGCATAAAAAACTCTTTTCTCTCTTTTGTACATCTGAGTCATTTGTTTACTTCCTTAATTTAACAAAGACCTGAAGGACTGAAGCTCTGTGCTGTTGATCAAGTCAAGGAGCTCAAGCTTTCCCTGGAAGCTACCCGTGGAACAATATCCACAGCTCTCTGTTCTCCCTACCCCTCTGTAGAGTGGCAAGTCAAATATTCTAAGGGTTGCCGTGAGACAACATGTTACTACCAGGTGATCCCTGATCCAAGCTGTGCTCTGTTCTTGGGAAGGTCACCAGCTCTACCAAAGTCAACCATTATAAAGAAAACAGCTATGGCTAATCACAAGCATGCACCATTATCTAGAAGAAGACGTAGCAGTAATGTATTAGAATATGAATTCTAGAATGTAGTCTAGAATTAGAACTTTTCCTCTCGGACAGAACACCAATGAAATTCCCCAGTTGCTTTGCCCTCCCTGTAGCACTCTCCAGCCATAGCTCCTTATGTTCTTTCATTACAGAGGTGGCATTTTGTGTTAAATATTGCAAACGCTCATGAAAGCATGCACACAGAATAAAGAATTCCTTAACTAAGGAATTGATTTTCATGGAGACTATTCAAGGGACTCAAATTACTAATGTACGTGAGTCACTGGGATTTGACGACACATATTTCAGCAGCGTTATGACTTAAACTCTCAAGAGTTTACCTACGAGTGTCTCTGAAACTATTAGATTGTCTCCTTTTTTTGGTAATACCTAATAAGGAGACCTTCAGTTTTATGCGACGTTGCAACAATCAGATCGTATTGTTCCAACCTGAATTAGCACATGAAAAAAATTCTGAACTGTTTTCTTGCCACCTTGCAGGCTACGGGCCGCACAGCCTTAATGGAAGCTGCAAGAGAAGGTGTTCTCGAGCTGGTGCGTGGTCTACTTGAGAGAGGAGTCGATGTGAACCTATTTGACCTTGAAAGACACAGTGCTGCACATTTTGCAGCCAAAGGAGGTTTTTTTGAGGTATCGTCATCTATGGCATTAAAGGAATGCTGCAAAGCCAAACCTGGGGTGTTTGGCGTTTTTTTGGGGGGGGTGGGAGGTTGGGTGGTTTTGTTTTGGTTTTTTTTTGAGGCCAGTATCTCAGCTTTGATCAAAGCAAAATAATCAGCAGTCAAGAACAGCTTCTTTTGAAGTATCAAAGGGAATCCAGCAGAGCCTTTTTTGCCCAGGTCCCTCTGAGCATGTGTGTGCTAGTGTGGCTGGCTGGTGTGAACAGCTCTGCTGGAGAGCTTGTTTCTCTCAACATGTAGCAGGTCACAGCTGCGTAACTTGCATGAAACGTTGCCCTACTAAGGAGGGCAGATGCAAACAGCTGTAGGTAGGCACATTCTTCCTTACCCCCCAGCTTCAAAGTATATAAAACTAGGCAATTTTGATTATGCATGCAATATCAGAGTTATTTAAGAGAGTAGCCTGCAGTAGGCTGGCAGGAATGAAGATTGTCCTTGATGTCTACAGTGGAACCAGCTTTCCATTTTTGGAGTTAAGTTAGCACAGTACTATAGAAAACATGAGTGTTACGTGTGCGTCAATCAGCTGGGAGAAAACTTCATGCAACCACATGATACTGCGTTTCTTTGTAAATCATTCTCACACTTTCTTAAGAAATAGATAAGATTTTTGGTGGTGCTGTCTGTCTTTCTAGATTCTGAGGATTATTTCAGCTTATAATGGAGACTTGGGCCTGATTGCTATGAATGGCAACACACCACTTCATTATGCTGCAGAGGGAGGATTTGCAAATTGCTGCAAGTTTATAGGACAAAGAGGTACATTAAAAATAAGTTACTTTGCAGCTATCATGTATATTCTTTTTCTGTGCTAAAGGAAAGATTTCACTTGGCATTTCTGAAGGATTTGCCTCTCTGGTGTATCATGGGGCAAACGTAATTCTCATTAAGAAGTGCCTAACAAGCTGTTATGACTTATTTCTTCTAAAATGGCTAAGATGAGAAAAAAAGCATTTCTCAAAGAGAACAGCAGAAACATCATGGGTCTGCATAATTTGGAATCAGACTGTGTTATGTGCTTCTGGTTCTAGTTTTTAAAAGCATCGCATTTAAACTTCCAATAAGAAATTAATTTTTGGTTTGCTGATCATTGAAAAAAAAAAATAAATCTGTGTAATCATGGAGAAAACTTGGTTTCCCTGGGCATTGGAACACACTCCAAAGCAGTTCACTTTCTAACGTAATCAGGTGATCATAGCACTTCGACCTTCGATCCAAAAGGACCATGCAACATCCTATGTCCTGTTCCTATGATTCAGATATTTAACTAGTGGTCTATTGGGGTAGAGAACATTGAGTCATATTTTAATCTTGGTTTGTTTCTTCTTAACCTTTCTCACTAAGTAAAACCATAAAATTTTCACCAAACTTCTGGCTTTCTGTACACATTCATGAGTAGACTGATAAGTAGAGCATGAGCTGCCGAATGAATCTTCCTTTGGGAAACAAATATGGATATGTGACTAATCTTCCAGTCTGGGATCAATGACGCAGCTCCATTTATTTTCACTGTTTATGCTTAAGACAGTATAAAATTGTAAACCTGTAGCAATGAGTTGCATGTATATTACAAGTCTCTTAACTGGGAATTCCACGGCATTATCAGTGAAATTGTGTTCTTCTTTTCAGGCTGTGATCCTACATGGAGAAACGTGCAAACGAAGACCCCAAGAGCCATTGCGAAGGAAGGTGGCTTTAAAGCAGCAGCAGCAGAATTGCGTAAAATTGAGAATACCTTTAAAAAACAGTCCAAGCCTGCGGCTAAGGAGGACAACCCCCGCTGGGCACTGAGGCTCTACGACTGGTCCTTAGAGCGCCAGGCTGCCCTCCGCAAGGCGTTTGAGGCTGTTGACCAGGGAGATGGGACGGTAGCTGAAGATGATTTTGTATCAGTTATTCAGAAGCAGTGTGCCTTCGTGGACGTTGAACAAATACAAACGATTGCTAAAATACATGAAGGATCTGACTCTGAGGGAATCGACATTGAAACATTTTTTAAAGGCTCTAAATACCTGCAGAAAAACTGTCTTATATCATCCTTTGAACCCAAAGGAAAGAAGGGGAAGAAAGGGAAGAAAAAAAGAGGCAAAGGAGGCATCACCATCCCTGTGCCTATTTGTGTTATCCCGAAGAACGCGTGTCCGCGTCGGGAAGATGGCTTCCCTGTGTACATGATTGAGGCTGTTCCAGACGTTGCTGAGAGCTACCGCTTTAAGCGAGACCACCCATCTGCCCATCCTGTGCACGATGACCGTGCCTGGTATATTGATGAGCCAAGAAAAACGTACATGAATATTAACTACCTTGTCAGAGTAGGAGACATCTTGTCTCTAGAGAAAGCGTTTGAGGAGGGTGTGCCAGTAGACATAAAAGATAAATATTACAAAACACCTTTGATGGCTGCGTGTGCAAGTGGCAACATTGGTGTTGTGCAGTATCTTCTGGAGAAGGGGTAAGATCATTCCAGAGTTTGGTTTTTTTCTTTCAGATTGCTATTTCAGAAGGGCTTTCAAAAGCATAAATTTCCAGTAAACATTTGGATGCAACTGACTATGGTTAGTTTTTTATTTACATAACTTTTAATATTAAAGTTAGTTCCATAAGATCCTGAGTTAGAGGGTTAGTTTATTATTTTTCACATTTTAGTAACAGGGAAATAGAAACACCAAGAGGTAAGGTCCCTGGATCTGAAATTTTTGGTGGTGGAGCCATTGACGTTTTGGTCAGAGTGCCTACAAATCCAGTCTGTTGGAACTGCAGGTAGTTCATTACCCACATCTCAAATACTCACCGAATGGAACTCTCAAAATCAGATAAATGATTTGGGCGAAATCTGGCTCAAGTGACTTGCCTGCAACCATCAAGGCAATCCCTGACTTCCCTGTTCCACATGCCAGGGCCTTTGCATGCAAATGGTTTAAGGGGATTTGAATTATAATCACTTCCCTCCGCAGGCTCAGCAGGAGGAGGCAGCAGGATTTACACCAGAAGCCTGTGCTGCTATTTAGTCTGTTCCTGACTTTAGAAGTGCTTCAGCAATTTTGTAGCCTACGGACACACTTGTGAAAAATCTCAATGACAGCTTAAAATTGAAAGCAATTTAAGATTCAGTCACACTTGTGTAATAGCTTCATCTCTTTTTTTTGTTGTCAGACTGCTGTAGTCCTACAGTCATTCATATAAACTCTTCAATGAACATTTTTCAAAGATTTTTACATTAAGCTTTATTCTGCTCAGATGGCAGGAATTCATTTTAACATTCACTTCTCAGGATAAATGGCTCCAGTTCCTGCAAAGACTTAACAGCACATGGATCTGTACACACTCTGGTAACGACACTGGCATTCCTGGAGCATATGGGAAGTTGTGTAGATGTGTATATTCAGGTATTCCAAAGATACCAAATTTGCAAGAGTTAGCAAATTAATCTCCATAGCTTTCATCAAGCCTCACTGGATGGCACTGGAGACACATCTCAGATATCAAACATAAATATCTCATCATATTTAAGACCTAGAAATGTAGTAGGTTAGTTTAAAAAAAAAAAAATAGTGCCAATTTTAAGATTAAATTGACAGAAAGAAAAACGGAGAGGCAAATTATCAGTAAATTGTTTAGTTTTGCATCTCTCAACAGCATGGACTTTCAGATACTTTCAGTTAGGCCTGGGAGCTTAAATACTTTTTTACAATATAACCTTTTCAGTACAGTATCACAAATCCATATCGAGTAGAAAACAAAACATTTTTCCACAGATATAGAAAATGCTGAGGTTTAAACATCAATTGGTGTTATCTACTTTCTACCTTGTCCAAGAAAGACTCAGAAGTAAATTAGATTTGGACTAAAAGCAAATTCTATGCTTGGTCAGGAGGAAATGCTGAAGAATTTTTAAGTCAGCACTGGGTTGTCCCCGTTCCCTTTGAGGGAACAGTTCAGTTTGTTTCTGATAGAATGAAGTTAGCAAGAAAGATTCAGGGGCAGGCAGAGTATCAATAGAGGCCTGGAGGTTGGGACAAGAGAGAAAGAGGAATGACTGGAACTGCTTATTTTAATGAGAAATGTAAAGGAAATGGTTTATGTGTATGCACATCTCATAATGACCAAGCAACTGAAAGATAACAAAGGTAAAACTGGTAGGTCGGTGAAGTTTACTGTGATAAGATCTCACTGCAGGTAGAATTCTGTAAAGGATTAAAAATTTAAACAAGAACAGATGAATCTGTTCTTTTGATCTAGATTTAAATATTAACAATCTGACCTGAAGAGCAACAAGTTATCCCTGGAAACAACTTCCTTCATAATTTTTCTTCCCTCTCCCTCCTTCCATGTCTTTTGGGAAAATGTCAAGGTCTTTGTCCCTAGAGTAAATGGGACAATGTCCCTAACTGATTTCAGGACCTCTAGGCTGTCTTAAATACCATGCAGAGTAATTCACTTGGCTTGAGTACTGGGGAATCCCCTCATGAGGTTTTGACCCCTTCTGAACCCATACATGGGAGATCACAGATCTGGGCATGCGCATGGACCTTGCTTTCTCCAAGGATGTGAGGGAACCATATTTCTTCCCTTTTAACACCATTAAGGAGCTCTAGTGGCTCTTGTTCCCCAAGCCTTGCTTTTGCATGACTCAAGCCTAAAAGCTTCCAAGGCAGCCAACTGCTAGAGCCAATAATGCTTTTCTCCCCAGCTTCATCCAAAGGTGGCATATTGCAAATATCTCCCCCAAACAAGCCCTTGCATCTTGCGCAGAATGTTCCCATTTTAACCTGGGAACAGCAACAGATCTAGCCTGGTGGCACAGTGGCTGAAAAAGTTTTAAGTCCTCAGATTTTCTGAGATACACTTTCTCTAACTCATTTGTAAGTTGGACGGTAGGCAATTTTGCCATGTGTTTTAGAGCACCTGTTCTTGGCTGAGAAGCATTTTCTTTTCAGTTCCATAATCTGCTTTTTGCCTTTCTCAGTGAAGCTGGAGCACAAACACCAGCAGCACTTTAGAGGATTAAGCTGTTTGAATACTCTTTTTTCCTCTGTACCCTTGAAAACCTGCATAGAATTATTTATGTTGGAAGAGACCTTTAAGATCATCAAGTCCAGCTGTTAATCCAGCACTGCCAAGTCCACCACTAAACCCTGTCCCTCAGCGCCACATCTACACAGCTTTTAAATCCCTCCAGGGGTGGAGACTCCACCACTGCCCTGCGCAGCCTGTTGCAGGACTTGACAACCCTTTCGGTGAAGAAATTTTTCCTAATATCCAACCTAAACCTGCCCTGGAGGCAACTTGAGGCTGTTTCCTCTCATCCTACCTACACTCCATGTAGAAGACACTGTGTGGGTGAGGTCACCATGAAAGATATGATCACCGCCCAGGCACACGCTTACAATTAATATTCCATGACAAGCTATATATCAGATACTAATTTACATTGGATGTGCCGCTGCAGTGGGCAGTTACCCTTGGTTGTACTTGGAGCTGTGGATGTTTCTGTAGCTTCATCTGCCACACCACCTCTAACTCTTTTGTAGGGCGGACGTAAATGCAACAGACAATTTCATGTGGACCCCCCTCCATCACGCCTGCTATAACGGACACCTAGATATTGCTGAACTGATAGTGAAAGCTGGAGCAGCAGTGGACGCACCTGCAATAGGCAACGCAACCCCGCTGATGAGAGCCATTGAGATCTGCAGGCTGGATATAGTCTATTTTCTAATCAGTGCTGGTGCTGACATCCAGATAACGAACAGCAACGGTAAATACCAACGTCTCCAAAAAAAAAGGCCTGTTTCTTGACGCGTATACGTGTTTTATTAAAAACCCCCTAAGTTTTCGGAATGCTTTGAAAGTGTTTGGAATTCATGATTGCTGTCAGGATCAGGATGAAGGGAAGAGTTAGGTTCAATGATTTTTCTACAGTGTGGAATCACTGTTGTAAGTAGTCAGCTTGCCTGAGTTATATGCATCTCAAAAATAAAGTAACATGTTTAATTACATGATTAAGGAGGCAGTTGCTCCTTACAAGATATATACAGTTATAAGTGGCTTTAATAAAAGAAATCTATGTAGTTATTAGTATTATTTGATGGAAAATTATAGTTGTACCAAATGTGTGCTTTTCCAGCCATTTAAATCACTTATTTTTATGCACAGGCAGCACTGGTTAAAAAACATTTCTTGCTGCTTAGCATGTAAATATTACTCCGAGATTAAAAAAAAAGTGATTTAACAGAAAAAAAAAAAAATAATCTGAACTGATACTGAAGTGTTACCTCCTCAGAGCAGATCCCTCATTCAGTATTATTTCCTCTACATTCAGAGTAATTTAAACAGTTTACATTTATCACATTTTAAGCCCTTGCTCTAACATAGGAAGCAATGCTGCTACGCAATGAGACTTTCCCTCCCAAAAACCTGGTAGATGAAACCCCGCTTGTAGAAGGGATGTGTATTCCTTATTTCTGTTACCACGTGAAGTTCCAGATCACGCAGCAGTGTCATTTCACAGCTGCTTTACAGCCACAGCATCTCCTCTCAAGATCCAGGGGAGTTTTTCCTTTCTTAAGCACCGAAGGTGCTAAAGCACGGTCCCTAAACCACAGAGCTTTCCCTTGACTCCTTGCCAGCCACAGAGCAAGTGCTGGTAGACATGACATGGTCTGCATTCCTAACCTCGTTCTATACTGACCATCTCCGACTGCTAAATGCTCTCAGCTATCAAAGATCAACATTACAACCCACAGGACCAGTATATTAAGCTGCGAACATCAGGGGAGCAAAGCAACCACTCCAAGAATTCCTGCAATATTTGGTTTCAAGGCTCATTTCTGCAAGGCCTGATTCGTGTAGGCAGTGCTGATGGCTGCCAGTCTTCACACCAATGTCAGGCACGCTGCTGGCACATAGAAAGATTAGGAAAATAGGAGGCCTAATTAGATTCAGTTGACTCTAGTGTCATTATCCAGTTGCACTGACAAATGCCAAGGTTCATTTTCATGGCTTAAATAGTTTGGGTTTTGTGTTGGTTTTTTTTTTAATACAGGAAAGAATGCTCTTGATGTTGCTAAAGTATTTGCAGATTCTAGAATAATTGATCTACTTCAAAATGAACTGGAAAATTTGCCAGAGGTACCAGAAAAAAAAGCAGCAGAAAAAGTAAGAGTTGAGAAGGCAAAGTCACCTTCTACGCTGATGCCTGCAGAGGTACAAGCTGTGAAAATAGAGATATGGGAGATGGTAACAAAGGATTGATTTGCTAATAGTCAGTAGCGTGCTTCTTTCTTTCATCTGTTTGCCATCCACGTCTCGCTAAAGCTATAAATCAGGCAGTTTTGTTCAAGTGAGTATTTTCAGAAGCCAGTACTTGTTCATTAGTTGAAATTTTGGCTTAATTATCCGAATGTCACATCTTCCCAAATCCCACTTAAGAATTATGTCCTATACCACTGACAAGACACAGAAAAATATTTCCTCTTCTTTTCCCCCTTCTCCTGAAATTTGATCATCCAGCTCTGTTGTGGTAAATACTGAACAACTGGCAACTGTCATTTCTTAAAGGGAGCACCTGTTCCTTCACAGGATAAGACCAAGGCCCTTCAAAGTAATAGGAAGTTATTTTTATTGTGCTAATCAAACTCATTGAGGTGATATCAGGCTTGCTGACTTCTCATTTCCTATCTTGTCTCATATTCTTCTCTTTACTGTTGACCCAAGCCCTATTTCTCAAATCCCACGCTGATGTTTGGCTCTCGCACTTCTGCATGGCTTTCTCGCTCTGCCTGGGAGCCTCGAGTACCTTGCCATGGCCCGAGCTCTCAAGCTGGCATCAGCCTCTGTGACCACATCGTGGTTGTCTTATTGGGGATGAGATCTTCCTGATCTACCACTGGTACTTGTTAGTCAGGCCTAGGATGCTATTTAGAGAGAAAATGCAATTGTATCTGTGTTCTGGGAAGTGTCCTGCAGCAGCCCTGCCCTGGACAGTGTAGTAAATACGTCCTGCTATCCAAATGTTGGTTCCCCCTTTCAAAAGTGTTTTGAATTTGACCAGGGGTCTACAGGACATTCATAGGCAGGAGGCCAGCAACCTTTGGTGTTTATTTATTCATCACTCGGCACAGGATGGGATCACCAGTGGTACTAGGTGATTGTCTTATGAGTCTTACAGAGCAGTTAAGGTTTCAGTGTCCAAGAAGGGGAGTCATCCTCTACCTTTTAGAATGTTTCCCCTTGCAACTTCTGGTAATTAAAAAAAAAAAAAAAAATCAGCTGTAAGAAGAACAGATTCTGAATGGATTGAGAAAAATACACTCACAGTAAATAGCAAAAGAAGTATCAGAAGATGCAGGATGTGGTGCCTTGCTTCTGAACGCGATATGATTTGTGTAACTGATACGGCTTCTTCTCTTTCAGCCTCCACAGGTATCTCAGCCACTCGTAGAAAAGTCCATTCTTGAAAAGCCAGCACATTCCCTTAAGGACAGTGCTATTTATCTGCACACTTTGGTAACCAGTGGTGCTACCAAGAAAGATGACATCACATTCAAACCCAGAAAAGTACGTACAAGCATAGTTTCACATTAATTTAAAGGTAGACCTCACTGTAGATGGAAAACCAGAACAATCTGATTAAATGACACCACAGTTCAACTCTAAGCAACCTGCTCTACTTGAAGATGTCCCTGCTCACTGCAGAGGGGTTGGACTAGATGAGCTTTAAAGGTCCTTTCCAACCTAAACCATTCTGTGATCCTATGATTTGGCACAGGCAAGAGAGAAAGCAACAGTAAACCAAAGAGTTTATATATAATTTGTGTATATACATACACATATATTTATATAACAGCAATTATCATGGAAATCAAGCACTTGCCAGGTCTTAAAACAGGATTAAAGGGAATCCTCAGTAAAATAGAAATGCAACTGCGTTCATGGTATGAATTTTTACATTCCTACACTTAAAGGAGTCCTTGTGCATGGGACCAGCACCAACTTCTAACTTGCAGTTAGTTATCATGCAGTTACTTACGTCAGGGACAGTTACTGAACTAAATGGATCACAGTACACCAAGTATTTACTTCCTAAAGTTAGAATACTGGAAATAGAACTTTTGTATCAGGAACTTGTTAATACTCATTCACAAATAACCAAGAAACAGAAAAAGATGATCACAGAGAAGTAATATTTTTAGTTTTTCTTTTTTTCACCTTAAAAAGGAAAAGAATACCATTGCTGGCAGAGAGGTTTTGTGAGGAGTTTGTTCACCATTTCCCTAACCCTGATTCATGCTAGTTTCTGCAATGGTCTCAGGGGAATAAGGCTACGTTGCCAGTGACTCTACAGCTAATCACTATTTTCCACTCTGAGGATCTTGGGCCTGAGTCAGTCATTCTAAACAATTAGTTTTGTATCTTCTTTCCCATATTATCCCTAATCTGAGCCCACGGCACATTATAGATTGGAAGTGACAACAAGAGAACACTCTGCTTATACATAGGCAGGCTGCACGAGTTTTCTTCTGTGTCTCAAGGATGGAAAGGAATGCTAGAACATGACTCTGTTTAGCTGACAGTATCTTCTTAATGCTTCAGCTGCAGAAGTCACGTCCAAATTAACTACAAATACCTTTATTTTGCAGATTTGGTCCCCTGAAGCTGCAACAGAGGAGTTAGTAAGAAAGCAAGAACTGCTCCGTGAACGCCTTGCTCTTGGTGGCCACTCAGAAAGCTTCATGACCCCCTTCAATAGAAAAGTCACAGAATAAGCACATCAGCTGGAAGAAGCTACTTCAGCACATATTTTGAGGGGACAAAGACCTAAAAGACCACTCCTCTGTAAGGAAGGAATCATGCAGTGCTCAGTAAATGTATCTCAGTGATAAAAACAATGTAGAAAGTTTCTCCTCTGTAGATTACGTTGCTTCCACACAATCTTTTGTTAAGGGCTTAGTCTGGAAAAAGATTTAGCTTCGTGTGATTTCAAGTCTTGGAGCTAGCTCAGCATAGTTCATGAAATGGCTGCTGTTGTGACACGTGCTTGTCCTTTGGCTTTGTAAAGGTATAGCTTTATGAGGCTATCCTTCAACCCAAGATAAAACTCCTTCCTGAAAGATATAAGTGTGACTTTTTCTACTAAAAGGGTATTAAAAATAAAGAAATGAAGATTCAGATGCTAGGACCAGGCTAGGTCCTAACACGGGTTCTGCTGAGGGGTGAGGGACTTGGCATCTCCTGAACTCTGTTGAGTCCATCTGAAAGGTAATGGGCAGCACAAAAGTGGGCCCAGTTTGGAGCTGCAAAAAGGCAGTAACAGGTGATAAGTTTGGGGTAAGCAGGGGCTGGAAATGCTGGGAATGTTTAGCTTAGAGAGGAAAGATGTGGGAGGAAATGCCATAAAAATATAACTAAAGAAGCAAAATGTGTGAGGAAGTGAACGGAAACCTCCTATCTATTCTTTCACAGGATACAAGAACATTCAAACTACAGAACAAAAAAAAGAGAAAGCAGCGCACATTAAATACTGTACAATATGTAAATAGCCTGTGGAACCCTCTAGCCCAATTATCCTTGGAAACTTAATATTTACAGAGTGTGAGAAGAATCTAGTTAGCTAACGCATATGGGATAAGAATCCCACGTGTTTCAGGACCTCAGCTAATTACCGTTGACATACAATAGGGAAAGTTTTCTAGCAGTGCGGTTTGCTCCCTGATTGCCCAGTGTGGTGATGTGTGTGTCCCTTAGGAGAGACGATGACATTGGCCTGGATGGACACCGTAAATTAAATCAGCTTCTGGTTTGGTAATACCTGTTCTTCAGTTTTAACATTGTGAGACTTCAAGAGCTGTCTGGCTCAAGAGTACAGCTACTGCTGAACGTTTGTTTTCCAACATACTCTTTTCTTAACTGCAAGTCTTGAACTCCAGCCTCTGAGCTCCAGACTGGGTTCTTTCCTCCTGGTTCATCCTTTCTTGTGACAAGAACCAAGTTTTGCCCTTGCTGATGTGAGTAATTGAGCATTTCCATGCCTGGATTTGCCTAGCTGTGAACAGAGCAGAGTGGAAGGTTGCTGGGGAAAGCCTGTGTGGTCACATTCTTAAAGACACCAGCACTGCCTGCGTGCCACTGCCTGCCGTGATCCCTTTTGAACTCTAGCTGCACATCCAAATGTAAATGTGGCATTTAGTGGATAACCAAGAGAAATGCAAAGCAAGTAGATGTATCCATAGAATCATAGAATGTATTGGGTTGGACGGGACCTCTGAAGGCCATCTAGTCCCACCTCCCTACAATAAGCAGAGACATCTCAAAGTGAGATACTATTTTCAAATACCACTACTGAACATGTATTTGCACAAACATGGTTGTGCACGAGTGGTTTATGACAAGTTGCTTACATTGAGAAGATGTCCTGATTCGTTTAGCATTTTAATAGCTCAGTATAAAGAAAGAGACCATTTCAAATTTCAGCTGCCTTGGAATTCTTCATAGCAGCATATCATCTATGCCTGACAGCATAAAACTTCTGATGGCTGCAGATGATTGTAAATAACGGTGTTAAAGTTAGTCGTAGAAGGCAGTGCAGGCAACTAGCAGGATGCCCAGGAGCAGTTGTAAGTAAAACTTGCATCTCTAAAAGAAGAAGTGTTGGGTCAGTGTGCTAAACAGTAGTCAAAAAACCTGCACAAATGAGAGACACCATACGTGACTCCCTGTCCCAGGGATTTCTGTCTCCACCTCTAGGTGTTTTCTCAGACTAGCTTGGTTAGTGCTTCTTGCAGCTAGTGTGGGACTGTGGTGTCATTCAGGGCTTTCAGAGTTCATCGCAGCGTTAAATCTTATCAACTGAGTGGCCTCAGTGCTGTCTGTTGAGGTATCAAATGAGAAATGGTGTCACTATTGTATGTCTGAACCTTCCCTAGAGTTCCTGTGTTCATTTCAATGAAGGAAAGGCGGTGGTGTTTGTGTGTTGAAAAAATAACTACCTTGTGGCATTTTTGGAGAATTGAGTATAATAAGCACCTATCACTGACTTTAATGGTGTTTTGGTATCTAACACCCAAGCAAAAAATCCAGTGCTCAGAAAACATTTTTGCAACTCATTTGGGTCCCAGTGGCACAGAGGCAGGTATCAGAACAAACTGAGGGGTTTGGCGGGAGCCAAGACTGTCCTCAAGAGCAGACAGAGAGCAGCAACGCTGAGAGGAAAAGGAAAGATGCACTTTGCACATCTACACAACCCGGGATCAGACAAGTTACGTACCGGTTTGGGTTCGCAATCAGGCTGTAATCCAACCTCCGCCATACTTTGTAATTTGCCTTTGAAGTTCAAGACACTCGTGAAGTCTTCAAGTGTTGTTTCAAACGAGTGCAAGTACCTCGGGCTAGCTGCTGCTGACACCCAGGAGTGCTTCACGTGCCACTCCATTGCACAACATCGGCCATTACATTTGTCATCTCCTGATTTCCAACATGTGCTATTTTAAGTTCACTTGCGAAACACATGAAATTAGTGAGGGCTGGGTATTGCTGTTGTGGATACCATTGGCACACGTTTAATGTGCTCAGAGCTCAGTTCTTTAACTCCAGAGAGTTTTCAAAGGCTCCTTGTTACGCAGGAAGCCCCAGTGCTGAAGAATAGATTTTAAGTTAATCAGATACTACAGGACATGATAGTAATTGTGCACCAAGAGATACTTGATGGACAAGACCTCAACTGCTTCAGGCCTGAGTTTATTTAAAAAACCAAACCAAAACCCACAGCTGACCATTGTGCTCCTTTCTTCTTACACACAGGGACAGCTGGATTCACACACACCTAACTCCTCACTTTATCCATGTCCCCGCCCCAGCAGCCCACACTTTTCCACCCAAAATGCAAACAGGCACAACGTGCCCCTTTGTCTGGTTCTTCTGTCCCTGAGACTTCTCTAAGACACTGTATAATTTCATGAGCTTGCCTCTGTTGTTGCTGTTGGTTTAGGAGGAAGACATGACCAGAGTTGTGCTGAGCAAACAGTACAATGAATCATCACTTCGACAGGACAACAGCTTCAGTAAAGGCCACAAAGTAGGATACATTTGGCAAGAAGTCCTCTCACCTCTGTCCTCAGATTATCTTACAGGCTTCCTACATCCAGTACATGTATTTCATTTCCCTCCCCCCGATTTCCTGTATGTTTCATGAAATACATATTTATGACTGCAATAAAAGAACATGCTTTTTCTCCCCATTTTAAATGCATTTACCATTCACAATTGGGGTGTTTTTTTTAAGGCAAATTACAACACAAATATTGTTCTACTCACAGCAATCTGTGCTCTTATACTAATGCAAAGCAGATGATACAAAGTGGAATTCCTGAGCTGCTCTAAGTGCAGTGGAGGTAATAAATCTGGTTGCAGCTCAGGACCTTTGAGTGGCTCCTCAAGAGCTCAGCTTATCAGTTGTTTGAGATTGAAACTCAAGAAATTTAATTTAGCCTCACTGCTGCTACAAACTCCTTGCCATAGCTCCAAGGAACATCTCATTTGTAATAACAAATCAGGGAAGAGTTCCAGCAAGAAGAATTGAATTGGCTTTAAAGGGCTGGAGGAAGGAGCTCCACACCCCCAGGTAAGGGCTCCAGTTCCTCCCCCCTCAAATGGACTTGACTGGGACAAGGCTAAGTCAGGGCACATTGTCATTATAAGCCTTGGAAACGCTCTGGAAAGAAAAGAAATAGTAAAATAAAACAACAGAGTATTACTGAGTATGATCTTACTAAAGAGTGGGGTGAATAAGTCTCCTCCTACTCCTCCTCTACCAGCAGTGCTTTGTACAACTCAACAGCTCTTCTCCTGTAGCACAGGGCTTGCAGGGCAATAAACGCCACGGAGCTGCTACGTCAGTCCAATTACTACAGCCTACGACACGCTGCTTACGGGAGAAGTGGAGACCAGGTACTCTAAAAAGAAAAGATGGGAGGGCTGTAGAAAGACAATGAGCAGACTGTAAAAATGAGAACCTGCTAATTTTGTGCAATCCAGCTGCTCCCTGGTGACTAAAGGAGACAAAAGAAGGACACACAGGGAACTGCTGTGGAGCTGTACAACCATTACAGAGGGACAAGCAGAAACACTCACATGAGTCAAGACTACCTTCAAATTGCCTATTAATTCTGAATGTCTGTCAGCGGTTATTATCTGATGGGCCAGAGTGACCTGGCATCTAGTGAAGAGGAAAAGAATAAATCTGATATAACCACTACTTAAATAGCTAAAGAGTAATTTCATCACGACATTCATCCCCTTGTCCCTTTTAGCCCCCCTTCACAGTACCTTATTCCTCCTGGTAGCTCTCAACTTGCTGGAGCTGCTTCTCCCTTTCCTTCCCCCACCATTTTCTGCTGGCCCAGCTGAGGGGGTCACATTTATAAAGGGACTCACAGCTGACTTGGCTTGGCTGTGAATTGCCAACCCCTGGGGTTTTCCCTTACCAGCCTGAGAGCTCAATAGTTTCTTGGAGTCACCGTGTGACTCTTAAAGCCTACCTGGGTGAGCAGGTTTTAATTTCTCAGTCAAGAAATACCCACCTTTTGACAGTTGAGCCTCTGGGTACTGAAAGGCACTATCTGCATGTAAAACACTGATCTGCATCTTTTAAAAATGAATTTGCAGAGGCCAGGCTCCTGATCTTGTGCAGTGTGCTTTCGGTGAGCAACTGTGAGACGGAACTCCTCCTGAATATAAAAAAAACCAGCAAAAATGGATTTCAGAGATGCATGTTGCTTTGCTTACAGAAACTGATTTTAAAATGAGCCTTGAAAATTCACAGCGAGATCTGCTGGGGGAACATCGAAAGATGTTGAAATATTTTCCTCTTAAATAAAATTTTGATGAAGCTTGTAATCAAAACTTCAAAACTGGCCATTTCCCCTCAAGCTCCAGATAGCGTTGTAAATAAAAAAGAAACGTCTGTGCTCTAACAGACTTTTCAGAATTGCCATTAATAATTTTCACTAAAATAAATAACAAAACCTGTGTGGGCTTTGGACAGGTCTGTTTACTTGACTCTATCTGCATGCTTATCCAGCCAGGGAAGGCAAACAATTGCTCGTGACACGTCTGACCCATCACCATGGAACGTCTCAGTTGCAAAGCTGAATGTTAACTACTGACTGTTTGCAGGGAGTGTTTGCAGCAGTGTCGGGTGCCTGGGAGAGGTCACATCACTCCGGTGATGACTAAGCCCGCAGCAAAAGAGTGGGTTTGTGTGTAATGCTGCACTGATGAGCTCTGTTGGTTTTGGTCCTGGTGCTAGGTGGGGAGCTTTAGTGTACAATTACAGCACTCCTGTGTGGTGGAAGAGGCGTAAAGCCAGGGCCTTGCTAGACTTCTAGATTTGAAAACCTGCCCCAAATCTTCCAAAAAATGTTCTAAGATGTCAGTAAGCACCATTCAACCCTACGTGCCTCCTCGACTAGTAGAGCAGGTCTTTTATCTCATGCTCTGAACCCCAGGGCCCAGCTTGGTACTAGGTACAGAACATGCCTGAAAAACTCTCCAGCACCTCTGTCTTCAGGTATCTTCAGCTGCTGACGTTTTCAGTCTGAAACTCCGCTGCAGCAAGAAGCTGTGGTAAAGACGGTGCTGAGCCCACTTTTTGTAGAGCGGTCTGCATCGGGGGACTGCTTGTGAATCTTGCATTAAAGAGGCTCTAGAAAAAAAATAAAATTTATAAGGATTTGGACCTTACAGCATGCGTTAGCACCATACCTAATCACCCGACTTCCCTTCGCATGTTGATGGGCTGCCCATTCCCTCCCCACCTAAAATATGATCTTGACTGATCAGGACCAGTGCAAAGGCCTCCTGGTGAGCATGGGAGGAGGAGGAGGAGAAGGATGCTACCCTGGTGTGCACCGTCACAGTGCAGCGAGGCAAGAAACACCCCACTTCTTCCTTCTGTAGTAAAAAATGCCTTGTCATTTAAAAAGGCTTACGCTACAGCAGCTGAGACATCAGTACTTTTTCACTGTGTTTTCTGCCTGGGGTGCTGATAACAATGAGAAATTTGCCTGGAAGCAAAAAACTATGCCAAAAAAAATCAAGCGCAAGTAAAAGGCACAATTGAAAGTCACATCTGAACAGACAAGACGCCGTGCCAGAGCATTCAGCAGCCCGGTGGGTATTTGGGGCTGTTTAATCCTTCAAATACATGCCAAATATATACCTGCAAGTCCTCAGCAGACGGCTTTGCTTCAGTGAGAGGTTCATGGCAAAGAAACGCAAATGTTGGTGCCTTCCCTCTGCTGGAGTTTCTAACAATGACAACAAGTTATAATTATTTAAGTTAATTTAATAGTAACAATTGCGATACAACATTAATAATTGGATGCCTAATAATCCTGTTTTGGGGAGCCATGGTCCAGCAAGTACCTTTCCCCATCTGTAAAGCTGAATTACTTCATGAGGATATGCCCCACATTTGCAGGAGCAGGCAGCTAGCGGAGCAGAGCCGGGGGCAGTCTCTACCTGGCCCTTTCATTTGGTTTCTGGTAAAATCAGATTGTTTTGCTGGGCCATGCCCCCAGAAAGCAACGCACAGCGTCTACTTCTCTGCAGCAGCCTGAGAAACGGGATGACGGTGATGTGCTGTGGCACTCACCGGTGCTACGTGTTTAACCCTGGCTGTGAAAATTTGGCCCTCAATTGCAAATTTGTCCAAGATCAATGTAAGGAAGCAAGGTAAAGCTTCCTGGCACCATCGCAGTCAGGCATTTCCTGCTGATGTTGATGCCTGGGTAGGCAGGAGAGCACATGGCCAGGGTTTGGCAGGAACCTGAACTGTGAGAGGGCTCACGCTGTCCCTTCGCTGGTTTTATAACCCACGGGCTTTAATCATGGAGGGGAAGGCATGAAGAAAGCAATGGGTCAGGGGTGGAAAGACAAGTCTGCTGGTATAAGGGACACAAAGGTCTGCTCCTGGGGGCTGGGGTGTGGTGACAGCTGTGGCAGGAGAGAAAGGGGCAGTTTGTTGACATGCCCTGAACAGAAGTCATTGTTATGGGAAAGGTCCTTCCACAACGTTTTTGTCTTGGCTAGGCAAGATGGACTGAACATTTTGCATGCTCTGTTTTCTTTGCAGCTCAGAGCAAGACCTGGGGCTCAGATGTCATTCTGAACTGCTTTTTGCCTTCCTTGCAAGTATTTAACCGCTATATTTTTCTTCTGCCAGCCAGCTGACAGGAGTGAGATCCTGGTGCAAAGCATAGGCCAGAAGGACAGAAATAGTCACATTCCTTCCAAGTGCATCAGTGGTGCAGGGGTGAGCCCTTGGCAAGCCCTCCCTGTGCTTCTTGGCTGGCAAAGGACCAGGGGGATGCTCACCCACCTCTGCCCCCACATTGCACACGCAGGTTGCTCATGTGAATATACAGGAGGAATATTTTTCTCCCCCTTTCTGGCCACTGCTGCAGGATTCTCATAGCAATCTTTTCTCCCAATCTCTGCTGCCCTCTGCTGATGCAAAGCCAAGGCTGAGAAGAGAGCCTCGCGATGAGTCAAAGCCTCAGTTTTTGCTGCAGAAGCTCACCCTCATCACAACACCAGCACAGCCACAGGCTGTGGTTTCCTCCTCTGTCCCCAACACAAACTCCGAAGCCATAAGGCATGGCACTCAGGAAAGGATTTCTTCTTTAATCACACTACGATGATTTAGGAGTTAATTAATTCTTGTTATCTCACAACAGGTTTAATCAATTTACAGAATACAGTATTAAAAAGAAAAAAAGAGAAAATTTTAAGATGGGGGGTTAAAGATTCTGGCTTCAAACTGCATCCCTACACTTAGGATTTTCCACTTCAATTTAACCTTGTATCAGAAGCCATTCTGAGAAACCCAGCCCTGACCCATCCATTGCTGCTTACAAGCCCACATTTAGACCAGGCATTTATTTCCAACCAGTAACCCAGGGGAGAGACTGTCTTTTGAGGGGCTTGGCCCAACCCTGTGCAGAGCTCTGTAGGGATGGGAAAGCAGAGAAGAGAACATTCTCTAATCCCTTCTTGATGCACTTTTAAAATAAGTTAAGATAAAAACTGCCTTTTGAGATAAATGCTGTGATAAGAAACCAAGGTCAGAGTCAGGCTGCTGCATGCAAATAACCAGCGTCATTTTTTCCCAAGCTCCGCTGCTCCCATCACCTGCTGCAAAACAGATCTTTAAACCATGCACAGACTGCTCTGCTTCTCCTGCATGCGCAGAGACCAGTTTGGAAGAGACAAAACCCATTAGGCAGGCTCCTGGCTGGAGAGGACTGCGAGCCCTGTGTTGAGCTGCTCCTCCAGTGCCACTCAGCGTCACCCTGGCTGGCCTCCACGGCCCAGCGCTGCTCAGTGAGGCCCAGAGGAAAATGCTTCTCTAAAGCATCCGCCAGAGAGCTGAGAATTGCCAGCAAACTATTCCCACACCAATTCACTTGGTCATGGGAGGGAGGCAATGTAGCTCTATAGATAACATGCCAAGGCAGAAATCCAGACCCTTTTTTCTCTCCTGCATCTCTAGGAACGATCGCTTCATTCCTCGATGCTTGAATTTCCGCCTCCACAAAGCAAGAGCATCATTTCCACCATAAAGCAGCTTGAGAGCTGTTGGTAACAAGATTTATGATTGTAGAGAAGTTACTTAGTACAGCTTTTAGACCCTGCTTCATTGATTTTGCTTCATAGACTCTGTGGCTCCTGCCGCTATTACCGGTTAACTAACACTGACTCTTCAGTACCTTCTGGACATTGTTTTTGGGGGAGGACCCTGGTACTCAGAGCTACAAGGAGAGAGAAGCATTAGCCATGATCACCAGAAGACTGACAGTCTAAATTAGATCTTTAACATAAGCTTGTTTCATTCTTTTTGTACTAGCCCCTTGGAGCTGTGAAAGCCACAACCACCATTGCCATATTTAACTCATGCAACATCCTTCTCTGAAAAGCTCAGTAAAAGTAACAGGTGATGGCAGTATCTATAGCAGAGAATTCCTCATCACTCCTGTTCCTTGTATGACTCGTGGTCACTTCAACACCCCTCCCCAAGTTCTGCTGCCCTGTGCTTCTCCGCTCTCGCGATCCCTTGGGATGGGCTGTTGGGCTGTACAGTGAAGGATTTCCCCAAGCTCATGCAAGTTTTGATCCTTAGAAGAAGTCATTCCAATTGTCTGGACTGCAGGGCAAAGAGAGACATCTTGTTGATGTTACAGTGTTCAGATTTTGGTGAGGAGGTGGGTTAATAGCTGGTAAACATACCAGAGACTGCAAGACTTCATTAGGTTACATTACTTCAGTAGCAACAAGCAATTTCTCCTCTTCAATAAAATCTATAGCATTTGGCTTAGTGGGATTAATGACAATTAAAAAAAGAAAGCAAATTTGCCAGCAGCAGATTGCCTGAACATCCTTTGTGTGCGCGGGTGAAGGACAAGAGCCTGAGTCACTGAAGGGAAAGGTCTTGGGAAATCCCAGTAAAACATCAAACCACTCAGCAGCAGTTCTGTTTTATTTGTGCAGTTGTTGTTTGGCCACAGCCACAAAATTAAGTCTCCTGTCTAGTAGCCAAGATGCCAGTTCACGATCTGGTAAGAAACTGGAGAGATTCAAGGTCAGCTTCACTTCCCTGGTCCCTCATATCTGAATTAAGCTGGTTAGGCTGGGAGGCAATACTGCAGGATTCTCCATTTCCTAATCCCAGCAGAGCCAACAAGCCACCCCCAAACACATCATCCTACTCTACAGTTGCTTTTAAACCCAAATCAAATCTCTAACAGGAGCTCAGCACTCCCCTTGCAGACCCAGAAGCTGGGTTTCCATTCAAGCACCTTTGTTTTACTCCAAATCCCATTCACAAAGCCACACTGGACAGACTGTGTCTGCAGACAGGAGACATTGTGGCAGTAGGCATGAAAACATCCTTGCTGGGATGGGACTTGGTGTCCATGTGACTATCTCAGCAGCAGCACTGGGCCCTTTGCTCTTCAGGATGCAAGAAATAATCATTGAACTGCACTGACAGATTTTGATTTTAATGTACTGGGAGAGAATGGCCAATTTTTAATCAGGTAATTGAAGCTCCTCTTTAATAAACCAGCACAAAACATTTTATGGCTCCCAGCTAGCGCCCAGTGTGACTGAAGTTCAGACACATTGATAAAGAAACATCCATTTCATCTAATGTTTATTGACCAGATCTAAAAAGCAGTAGGCTGCAGGAATTCTCTGGAGAGCTCACTGCTGCTGCTCTGTTGGGGGAAGTCTCCACATTTTGGCTCGCTGTGCTTTGCCAGCATGCAGAGAGCACCTTTACAGCCTCCTGTCTCTCCACCCAGAGATCAGAGCTTCTCTGGTTTTCCTTCAACCACTTCCATTCCTTATTGTGACAGTGGCTGAAAGCTCAGCACAAGGCACCTTGAAACAAAACAGCAAGGCTCATCACCACTGAAACATGATTCTCTGCATTCCTCATTAGGGTGCTGCACTAATTAATATATCAGAAGGGGCTGTCAGAAGCATGTGCTCATTTACTGCAAGCCCAGCACAGAGGGGCTGGGTAGAAGTGTGATGCTGGAGCTGGTTTCTTTCTTTAACTTTGGATTTCTTTGCCTCCGTACAGCGGCAGCTTTCTGCCTGCATCTCTTGAACACACTCTCTGCCACAGCCTCAGGCATCGCAACAACTTTGGCTCCTTAAAGACAGACACAACTATCTTTGCACTGAATTATTTTTACCCATAAACATCACAGATGTGAAGACAGTACAAGAAGCAACAGAGTCTTGACAAAACCAACCCCCTACGCTCAGCCCTGCATTTAAAGGTGCTTGTGAATAATCTGGAGATTTCAGGTCAACACAAAGGCTGTTAAGTTACATCCACAGGGATCTCTTCCTGAATTTCCTGAGGTAGCTGGATGGCAAAAGCACAGCAGCCTACTCCTGCTGTCATTTTTGCCAGAGAACAGACATTCTCAGTTTCAGCTACCTGCTGTTATCCTTCCTTTGGCACTGCTTTGTCCCTTGTGCCCTTCTGCCTCACCGCTGGGCCTGCCACGTTCCACCTCTCTGCTGCATCCATCCCCTTTCCTCTCCTGAGCTCTGTCTCATGCTGGTTTCCCCTTTCTGGGACAGGCATCATTCTGGTTTTCACGCTTTCAACAGTGTTTCCGCTACATCACTTCCAGGACCTTATGCTTCTCCCTCTTTCATCTGCCTCTTCCTCCTCATGCCTGTCTTCTTTTTTTAGCCCTCCCTTCACTAAAACAGGCAGCCAGTTGGTATTCCCACACCGGAGGAAGCACTCAGCGCAGTTCTTGGGTATGGTTTTGAATTCTCATTGCTAACAGCCAGTCTTCTTCAGTTACCCAAAAGGGAGCTCAGCAGACAGGTTTTCAGCTGCCAGCTAGCAAGCATCCTCAGGAGTATTCTCCATTTCTGTTGATAGCTCCTCCATTGCTACCACCACATACCGAGATCATATATCCTGGTGTTTTTCCATGGGAAAAGACAGATCAGCTAGAATCTTGTGACTTTCAAAAAGAGACCATAGAGATTATCTCACAGTTGCAACTGGGAATGTCTCAAGGAAACTTGAGCTTTTGAACACACCAGGGCACACACAAAGGTTTATCTTGTTGGCAGGATTGATTTGCATTTGTGCTACCAATATGCAAATGCCACAAAACACACCAGTAACTCCAACGCTTTGAATAATCCAGATGTGTGATTGGCTGGTGTTGCCCACTTTGTACATTGTAACGAGTCTCTTGGGTTCACATCTTCAGACCAACAGGATGTACCTGGAGGTTGTGCCAACACCAATGCACCCAAAGCAACCAAGTTCCCCTGGGTTGGCCAAAGCTCTTCTGGGGAGGTATGGGGAGGACAGACAGCAAGAAACCAGGTAGATACATCCCTACCAGAGCTGTCACCCCCTTCTCATCCTCATTCCCCTCCCCACATGCAGACACTGCCATACCCTGTCCACTGGTCCTGACTGAAGTTTGCAGGACAGCCTTGGCCGCTTGCCTCCAGCTCTGCAGAGACCTGCCCATGGCACTCCGGTTGCAGCATTCAGCTGCTCTCCAGTGCTCACTTTCTGCTTCACCATCTGCTTCTAAATATATTCTGTTAACATGTTATTTTGCAGAGGCTGTTGGTGCATGAAAGGAAGCAGGTTTAACAATCACCACCACACTGTAATTCTGAGAAGTCAAATACTACATACCACATTCCCTTTGGTGAGTTTAAGTGCTCTGACCTTTACAACTCCATGAAGTGTTGGGAGGCAGTGAAGGGAAAACATGCAGAGCAACAAAAGCACCCATCACAGCTTATGCTGGTGCTACATCCATCTCACCCTGAGCAGCTCTTTTCTCCTGCTCTGGGTTTGACCGTGCTCTGCAGACATGCTGGATGCAGCACACTCCAAGGCCATGGAGCTCCAAACACCAGGGCTGTACTCCCAGTGGCCATGAAGAAATCAGTACAGAAGGAGTGACATGATCATGGTCTCCTCTACTTCCATTAAGCTCAATACTCCCTACTTGGCGAGGGTGGTGGCTCCCCAGTGTCCATAGTCCCAAGGGCCAGGCCAACGCCTTTGCAGGGCTCAAAGCTGGCCAGAGTTGGCCCCTCCTGCTCTCACCAGGTGGCATTGCCAAGATGTGTCTCCACTCTGTTCCCACCATGAGAGGACACACAGATCTGGGAGCTCAAGTGACACCCGAGGCCAGCACAGGGGAGACGAGAAGCTGGGGTGGACACATCCCTTTGCCACATGGCACTGAGAAAGCCGAGTGTGGCAAACTGTACACGAGGACTTGTCAAGTCACAAAAGCAGAGTAACTTCAGCTGGAAATTGCAACACTCCTTTCCAATGGAAAAATATACACCTTGTGCATTTATCGGAGTCCTGGATCTCCATGTTCTCCTGTGCTAACACCCTTTCCAGTATGCATTATAAAGCAAGTGTTCTCACAGATGAAGATGCAGCCCTGCAATCACCATCCATATGCCCGACCTTCACCTTCCTGAGCTTCACCTCCCTTTAGTGAGGGTGTGATCCAAAGGATGACGAAGATCACAGACATCTCAAAACTTCCTGGGTTAGATCAGGCTCTGTTTGCCAACTACTCAGCATAAAAAGGTAAAAAATAAATCCCTTCCCAAGACTGGCTGTAAACTGCCCTATACATGAACTGTATTTACATATATGTATGTAAGCTTTATATATATGTAAACTATTCACATACATACGTATGTTAAAGCCTTTGATAGGGTTAAATGATCCCTACAGGCTGAGCTATTTGACTATCTCAAGATAAGACTTAGGCACCTTATTTTATTTGCTACACGGGGGATATTAATCTGAGATACTCATATGAAAAAACTCATTTTTTTCAAATTCTTAAGGCCTTAATCAGGTTAGAGGGATTTAGAAGCTAGATTGATATCGCATGGGAAAGAAGAATTGCTTTTTACAAGTCATTATTGCAGGCAGTTAGAAAAGGAAAGAAAATCCTACCATTTCAGCAGACTTCTCCAAGTCCACACAAGACACGCTCTGGCAGCCAGGTGCCACCCTTCTGGTTTCCAAGAGCTCTGTAGCTTTTCAAGGCATTACTGAGAAAACAGATGTATTTTTATGGTAATCATTTTAACACCTTTGACATTGTTTTGTAACTACCTTGGATCCTGTTACGCTTCACAAAGCTGTGGAGAGAGATGAGGGCTGACAAGTCTAAATTTAAGGAGCAGAGGAGACCTGACTCACTTTCTGGCACTGCCACCAGCTCCCTGCATGAGTGGGTAAGTCACCCAGTGTCTGTGCAACACCTCAGCCTTGCCCAGGAGCCTTTCTTGCTTCAGCCAGGTGGTTCTGGAGAAGTTTCCACGGTGCAGGTCAGGATGAGAGAGTCTGCAGCATCCAGGCATGTCTCCATCACACGCTGCAGCATGGCACTGAGCTGGCACCCACCTTCTGTGGCCACGCAAGAGGCTATGGATGGTCATAGTTAAGAGAAGATCTGCGTGGTAACATGTTGTGTGGGCAGGCCAAGCCTAAACTTTGTGCTTTGCTTTGGGCAACTGTTTCTAAATAATAATGAAAACTTCAAACAACAAAACAGGTGGCCTTTTCAACCAAAACTTAAAGTCTAGTGGTATTTTTAGTTTGTTCCGAGTATTCTGCATTTCTAAGGGGAAACTAGGAAGGGGAGAGAGATAAAGATGCCTGGGTTTTGATTAAAAAAAATTTCATTTTCAGAGTTCCATATGCTGTTTGCTAAGCTCTGCAAATGTGTTGCTACAGAAAAAGGAAAAATTTTGCTGACCATATTTTGTAAAAAAAAACCAACAAAATAAAATTTAGAAGGCCATGAAAAATCTAGAGAGAGGCCCTTCCTCTGGCCCTTCTCTCAGCCGAGAATCCCCTGACTATCTTTCACCACCTCCAACTCTAATGCTGGCCCACGAGAGCTGTGGACCATCACTCTGCAAACAGCTGCAAAAGCCTCTGGGTCAACATATGCCTCAATGGCAGTGTTTGTATTTGACAAATTCTCTGCTTGTGAGACCCACTTCTTACGGTTTCTTTCTTATGCTACAAACATTAATCAGAGAAGCCTTTCTGGAGGGAAGAAATTGATAGTGAGTTGAGGATAACGTCTGCAATGTGATTTTGCTGCTAATACTTCTGCACTGTGACTTCTGCCACACCCGTTGTCGGCAGTGCTCCTTGGAGATGGCCTCCTCCAAAGCCACCTGCTTGTGCCGGAGATACCTTATGTACCCTGGAGAAAAAGAGCAGAATTCTGCTCCTGCTCCCCTTCCCCTTGTCCAACAACCCGGAGCCAATAAAGGCTAAGCCAAGCTAAGGAAATAAATATCATCCTGGAATACCAAAGCCCGCTCTCCCCTGAAACAGAAGGTAAATATCTCTAGTATTTACAGTACCAAAGTTATATTGGAGAAGGCTCTGCCAGAGACACTGAATCGAAGGGAAGGGTTATTGAGGTTTGGGCTAGCACGCGGATTTAAGTCCCAGCTGCCAAGCCTGCTGCCATCTCCCAAGGACAGGAGAGCCTGGGACAGCCAGGGTCACACAGCCCCGAGCTGCCTGCATGAGAAGCAGCAGAGCATTACTAAGACCTGGGGAAAAGAATGAAAGATAAAGATAAAATACTCAGCCTCCATTTTGTCTTTCATAAAAGCAGGTTATAGTTCAGGGGTACACGCCTGCTCCATCAACCCCATCTCTCTCCCGCTCATGACGCTGCCAAACCCCTCCTACTGCAATAGCTCTGAGGTGTGGGGGATTGCCACCCCGGCACAGGGGTTTCTGGGAACATCAGCAGCTTTCCTCCAAACATAGGGTGAGATCTGGTTTATATTCAGGATTTCCTTGCTGCTGGCCTCCCAGGACTGTCCCGCAGCTTGACTGAACATATGACCTGGCAGCAGGAAAAATCTGAGGCTGAACAACTTGTGCTACTGGGAACAGAGGGGAAGGCAAGGATCTACCTCTCACTAGCTACACCCTCAGTCCTCTGCTGTGGTGTTTTGCTGCTGCTTCAGATCCTCTGACGGCTTAAATCCCTGTGGATTACCATGGAGCTGCAGGCACTCACTGCAGCATCAGACCAGTATTTCCCAGTGCACTCCTGACTCAGTCTTGGGGTGCAGCATGTAGCAGACAGAAGCTGGCATGCCTGGCTCCGCAAGCTGCTTTCCCTAGGAGGCTTTTCCTAAACTACATGATTCCCGAATCCCTTAAAATAATTATGTTTCAGAAAGAAGGCGAGAAAGAGAAATGTCTTATGGGATTCACTTTGTTTCTGGGGAAATCAAAGACGGCGAGGCACCAACAAGATAAATATCCTTAGTATAAGCACAGAGCAGCAACTTTGCACACAACACCCTTTCCATAACACCGCTTATCCTCGGTGAATTGCACCGAGCAACCAGGGATGTACAACTTGAGAGTCTAATCTCTCTCTCTCTCAGAGAAAGCATTCTGCCCTCCCCAACATCGGCGTCTCAGCCCTCACTTTCACTCTCTTATAATGTACCTGGATGTTTTCAGTGGCCTGTTTGACTGCAGTCCTCCAAAATCCTCCTTCCTCGGATCTTGACAGGTCCATCATCCTCCAGGTAGAAATTCCCCGCTGTTGCCAGCGCCATATCTGCACTTTCTGGATCTTGGCTTGGAAGATGCATGGGGAAGTCTGAGCAGTGACCCAGGAGAGTCTCCTATGAAAAACCAAAAGCAGTGGCAAACCTCAAATCCTGGTTGCAGCCCCAGTTCCCACCTCTGGAGCAATTCCCAGCCCTCCTCCATCCTGTTTTGCCAGGGGAGCAGGGCTGCAGGGTAGCAGTGAAGTAGCATGGTGAGAGGAGATCCTCAGGGCAGTCGGGACCTCTGAAGGCCATCTAGTCCCACCTCCCTGAAGGAAAAGTATCTATTTTTGTTCTGATATAAAAGCAAAACCTTCCTAGATTTAGAGCTTCTTGACTCATTTCTCTCCTCAGACCCACTCCAGTGTTTTCAGCCTGTCTTTGAGAGCTGGAGTCCAGCTCAACCCTCAACCCATCTCCAATATCTCTTTTTTTAAAGCTCCCAAACACATCCCAGCTACCAGTTCATCCCACACTAGATGGAAACCAATAGATCCCTTGACATACTCCCCTCCACCCCCACCTTCCCCTTCTGCTACTTGGCACATCTGGTGGGCAAAGGACTCCCTTTGAGTTTCCCCAGTTGGTGAGACAGCATTTGATTTGCATCTCATTTTGCTGCAGAACAGAATGTAGGAGTTTTCTCATTGCCAACCACCCCCTCAGTCCTCCCAAGAGGACACTCATCTCCCCTGAGCTCACTCTGTGCGGTGAATCCTCAGACACTACTGACACTCTGAGCATTTATCACTAACAACATGGTTTCCTGGAGAGCAAAGAGGGAAGGTAACCTAGACCACTGTATGAGTACACACGGATCCAAAATGATGAATCAGAAAAACAGGCACTCATTAAATACATCAGATCTCACTGTAACAACCTCCTTTAAAGCAAAACAAAAAAAATGACACAAAAAGCCCCACAAAAACCCCAAACTACTGAACAATCACTCTTGTAGTCTATGCCTGGCATTCCTCTGCATCCATGGAGAGGAAAAAAGCCTGCAAGTACTGACCTGGGCTGGATTCATAGTAACTGTAGGATTTGTCCTAAAAGGGGCAGTTTTTACAGTCTCCAGTTATATTTTAGCCCACAGTATTCTGGCCCAGAGCTGGCTGCCCACCAAGACTGCTCCGGTGTCTGAAGGTGAGCTCCCTTTCCCAGGCTGCACGTGTGCGTTGTGCCGATGGAGATGCTGAGGGGACAGCAGCTGCAGGAAAAGCAGAAAGGTTGCCCTGCTTGAAACTCATTTGACTTACAAAACCTAACTTGCCAAAAGCAGCCAGATTGCAGCTAAACAAGTTCGCCTCCCTTGCTCTTCCATAACAGTTAATAGCAGTGTTTGATTTTTTTAATTACTCCCAATCTGAAAATCCACTTTTGAAATTCCATCCCAGACAGAACTTTCACAGCTGAGCTACAAGCCCTGAAACTGGACAACAAGATATAGGTGACTGCAACAGAAATGATAGCCTTGGCTCAAGAGGGGCACGATCACAGCTTAGAAATACCTTCAAGATGTCAGTACTTTTAGCAGATAGTTGGGCTTGTTTCCCCCTCATTCAGCTGATATAAAGGTTGCCCGTGGGCAATGAGGTCAGATCCCTCATGGCCACACCACAGCTCAGATTTATAACCTAACAGGGCCAAAGCAGAAAAGAGCAGGCCACAACCTGCTGAAGTGTTGGCACAAATACCATTAACTGTGCTCAGCTTCTGACAAAAGGCACCCAGTACATGTGACCCGTAAAAGTTTTCTTTTTCTCCTCCATATAGAGTAGCAAAACGCATCTCCAGCCATTTCTGACAGGTGAGGAAACAGAAGGTGCTGGAGACTGAAGGTGCACGCCTGCTGCTCATCTCTTACATCAGTCAAGTAAACAGCATCCCAAGTCTGCCTGCCAGTGCATTTGCAGGCTGATGAAAGAATACAAAAATAAGGGGGCTGACTTTGGGGTGAGGGTTATCATGCATTTCCCTGATAAACTCCGCAACGCCTCGTTGCTGCCATCGGACATTTTGACCTATGCAACACATGTTTGTTTGGTGTGTGCTTGCACCAAGGCGTGACCCCCGCTTACACGTGCTGCAGAAGTTGCAGAGTGCTGGCACCCCCCGGCCTCTACGAAAACGTTGTAAAAGATCACGTTTTCCTTTAGTGACTTAACAGGTTCCTTGTATTTCTTTGCAGCGTTTCCAGCTTACAACCGAAACACAACCGCCTTTGGCAGCAGCACAACAGCCTCCAGGCCCAGTCCAAATCTACAATTCCCTTCGAATTTTTCCACGGCAATGCTTCACGCTGTCAGTTTATGTCTGCATCCCCATCATGATGCAGTGGGCAGGAGGGAACGGCTGGGGCAACGTTTCTAGCCTCTCTCGGCTTTCTGAGCAGCTCTGAGACTGCTTATTTCACCACTGCTTCAGTGTTTCTCTCCCCTGTTTGAGAGTCTCAGCGCATGATGCTCTACTTTGGGTAATTAATTTTTAAAGAAGCTGTGTATATTAATGCAAATTCTATTAGCGATGCCTCTTGGCAGCTTGTGTATTAAATACAATGCCAGTAGCATGACAACACTTGACAGTCTCCACAGTGGTAAATTACATATATTATTATTTTATGCCCCTTTTAATGCTTTTAAGATTCATCCTTGAAATAAGCCAGAATTCTTAGTATGCTTGTACGCTTGCAAAAAATATTCCTTCTTAATTTAGCAAAGCGTATGTTCCTATTAGAGCTATAGATACCAGATAAAGCCTGGCACACGCCGTGTGTGGTGTGAAATGGTATAGCGTACCAATGGAGGCTCTGACTCGCTATTCCTTTGCGGCCATAGCTTGATATTCCACACTGGATGATCATCATCGAGGGGCAATCCCAACATTTGACAGCAAACCACCTCCTCTGCAAACTGTTATGGTGATAGAAGTTCATAAATCTCTGCTTGTGAACGGGCCACTAAAGAAGAACAAAGGGAGATACTTTGCAAGTGCAAATCACTGCTTAGGAGAGTTTATATTGCAAAGTTTAGCAGCAGTATTATCTCTGTTAGGTTCAGCCTTTTCATGTTAAAGGAGAAAAATCTGCTGACAAATAATATTCTACAACAAATGAATTGTGCTGACTGCTCAGCATCCAGCAGGGATGGGACTCAGAAAGGGCCCTGTCCAAGATCCAAGCATAGGTGCTCAGAAACATGAGGTATTACAGAGGTAAAAGAAAACTAAACACTATGCCAGGTCATAAATAAGGGAAGCTTTCCAGGGCCATGTTTGTGGGACCAGCAGGGCTTAAAGCCTGGGATAGGACAAGCAGCAAGCAAGGAAAGGAAAGAGAGGGAAAAGCAGCAGTCCTGGAACAGACAGGGACACAACTGGTCCCAGAGGGGTCAGATATGAAAGACCCTTTAACCTGCAGGATCACATTAGATCCTGGAGTGGAAACAGAGACTGGGGAAAAAAATAAAAATAAAATCAAATCACCCTGTAGCCACAAAACCCATTGGTAAAAACTCTGCCCTTGCGTACCTGGCCCAGGTATTCAATGGTTCACTGCTCTGCTCATCCATAAAAGCTAAATCAAAAGGTCTCAGCCCTCCACAGGTGTTAAATGCAGTGCCATACAATGAGGCTTTTTTATTTCTAGTTCCCTCCCATCTATTTTCTTTTTTTTCAAGCACACACATAGAAGACATGGCAAACACCAGTTAAGCTCCTCAGAAGCTGGGATGCGCCAGGGGCAAGGCTTCACAGGTAACTCAGCCCTCTTATAATAAAACCTTGAGCTCTACATTTGCAGCCTGGTCTTGGTCATAGCTTCCTGCTTCATTTTACTCTGCAGGAGGAACATCACAGTGGAAGCTGATGTTTTGCTCCAGCAAATGCCATTTGCCATCTCCTACCTCTGACTTGGTAACCTTAGCATCTTTCTAATAAAGGGGCATATCCACCGATAAGGTCAACCTGCTCTCTGCCCCTGAGGTATTTCCTGCTGCTCAGATGAGTTCACCTGGGTAGACGGCACAGCAGAAGGGAAAAAGGGCTGGCTGACAAAACCCAGTCAGAAGACACTGAGTGCCCTCATGAAAATAATTTGTGACTTGTTAGCATTTCGCCTGTGTCAGGAGCTGGCAAGGTAAAATAGGTCAGCTCAGCTTTATGGCCAAGTCCTGTTGCAGATAGAGACTTCTGAAAACATAGCTGCCTGCAGACATCTTGGTTTTTTCACATAATATTTTTGCTTCTCTCCGCAGTGTATCAGCTGCGATGAAAAATGTTTGCAAACACCACGATGCACCAGCTAACGCACGTACACCGTGCCACAGTGGACACAGATGATTTTGTAGTGGGCAAGCTGCTAGGAATAGCCGCTTCTGCCCATCTTCACCATCACCACCTTCACTGAGGAAGTTAAACAAAACACATCCTTGGACATGTAATCACACAGCAACACAGCATGCCAGTCTTTCATGTTGGCTCACAGAGGATGAGCACCAAGAGGCCTCGTCACTGCTTAGTGGATCACATCCCTGAAAAGCTCTTAAATATCCCCTGTCATTCATGCCAGTGACTCCTCTTGCACGAGCTCTGCAAGAGGTACAGTGCAACTGAGTAAATCTAGCACAGCACCGCCAGCACTGCAGTGATGTCGGAAGAGGCCCATGGCTTCAGGCAGCTGTCTGTGAGCTCCTTAAGGATCTTTTCAGACCCTTATTGCCATCAACTAAAGACTCAAAGCAGATTGGGAGTAAGTGGCAGCTGAGTTTCCTTTCGGGTGGGGAAGGTGCAGGGGAGCCAGTCATCGCTTCATGCTTGTGAATGGTTCTCCCAGTTTCTTTAAGCCTCAGTTCCCCATTTGATAAATGCAGATATCCAATTTCAGGCCAGATGTCATCTTCAACCCCAAACAGCTTTCTTCAAGTCCTCCCTAAGCCATACCTTCATTCACCCAGAAAACAGAAGGAAGGGAAAAAAAGTACTGGCAGAGCTCTGCCTTGGACTACCGTATGCTACTGTGAATCTCCTCTTGTCCTCTGAATAACTAATTTCTTTCACATGTAGAGATCAAAATACCAGAGGAAAATATTCATCCTTTTCTTAGCCATAACATCTCACATTTCAAACGCCAGCACCCTGGCCCTTCCCTCACCCTGCTGGTTTTGAAGCACACCATGTTTTTTCCACTCATTGTGATATGACTGGTGGCAAGAGAGACTTTGGCAAAACATCCCATTCTGAAGCAGGCAGCACATACGAGGCATCAATGGCAATCATCCCATCCATAATGTCAGAACTTAGATTTAATAGCATGGTATTTGAAGACTTCACAAGAACAGGTTTCTTTTTTTTTTTAATTTGACTTTGAGATTTCCTGCAACTGAAATAATCTTCAGATTATCCTTTCCTGTTGGAAGGAACATTTTGCTGTACAAAACATACAGCAATGCCTCAAAGTAATTCTTACCTACCTCTTAGGAACAAAAGGTCACTACAAGAAAAAGCGCAGGAAGCAGAACTTGCATGTTGCAAGGATCAAATGTAGGTCAAGTCTGGCCTGCTTTGATGTTATTTTCCTCTGCACTGAACAAAGAGGTTAATTCCACCCCGGGCCAGACTGCGCTGGGAGAGAGAGTGGCTCTCCTCCACCTCTATGGTCCTTCGTAGGCTGCAGTTCAAACCAGGTCCAAGAACCTGCAGTTAGCAATGTAACAGGAGTATTAAAAAAATCTCAGCCTAAACTGCTTTTCCTCACCCGAGGGAGTGTTGCTGGGTATTTTTAGGATGCAGGGTAGGTTTATGCTAGATAATAGTACCGCCATGCTCATACATTAACTGGAGTGAACTGGGACACCAGACCTCCAATTATAGCCCACACATTCCAAGATGGTGCAGGTATCGATTCCCCATAAGTCCCAGTGAAGCCAGCTCTAACATCAGTTCAGTGAACTTGCCTTCTGCAGACCCTGGCTCTGTTCCTGTGATGAACCAGGCTTTTGACACTGCAGTGATGGACTTCAGGGACTCACTGAAGGCAACTCCTGCATCTCCATACAGAGAGAGATTGAGGCTTTAGCAGCTGCAGTCGGGAACGCTTGCCAACAGCTCATTCACAAAGCCCAAGAAGTAGGGGGAAAGCATCCATTAACACTGAAGTAAGCTGGTGTCAGCTCTGGCTTGCTAAAATGCACGTCAGCCTTGGAAGTGGTGTACAGGGGAAGAGTCTTCAAAAAGTCTGATTCAATCCTCTGGTCTCTGAAAGCATCACATACAAAGAGAGCTCAGCAACTGCAGCTCCAGTGGTGCAGGGGAAAATTATTTGTTCTTTAGCAGAAGGCAGAAAGAGATGAAATCCTGGAGGGGGAAGGAAAGAATAGGAGACTTCAACAAACCCAGCTTTAAATCTTAAAGTTAGAAGGAACTGCTTGAAAAGAAAAGCAAAGGAAAAGCAACTTTCCTGGGTGTCAGCTGTGACTTCAGGGCAGGACGACTCATGCTTTTGCAGGAAGGAGAAGATTTTTCCCAGGAGGAACAGTTCTAAGAAGATGGACGAGGTATGTGGAGGCTCACCTTGCCCTTGGTTATATCTTGCAGGGGTCTAACATTCCCTAGGCAGTTAATCTCGGTGTCAAGTCACTCCAGAGGGATGAGCCTGTTGCTGCCAGCCCTCAGCTGACTGCGTTACCATCGGCAAGTCAGTGCAGGTCTCCACACACCATACTCATTACCAGAGAGGATACAAGAAGCAGAGAGGAAGCAACTTATTCTTCAGGTCAAAGCTTGACTACATTAAGGCAAAATTATCTCTTACCTTGTTAAATGAATAAATTTGGAACAGGACCCACTGAAAACAAAGCAAACTTTGGGAAGTCTGTATCACCAAGTTATTATTCAAGATGTCATCTCCTGACACTCCATTTCACACCCTTCAGCAGGTTGTGTTGGCACATGCCTGTGATGGGTACCAGCCATCCTGCAAGGTCACTCCTACTTCTCCCTACTCTTCTCGCGCTCACTTTTGTGGCTCACCTCTCCCCAGACACCCTGAATATGAACCCTGCACAATGGTGGCTCGATACCGCAGCAGAACTGTTCACTCTCAAAGTGCTGATGGCCAGGCAGAGAAAACCCTTCCTTCAGTTGCTTTGAATTTAACACATCAAGGAAGATGAGGCAAGTTTCCTTGTTCTCCCAGTGCCCTCTTTGCTCAGTCCTTGCTGAGCCTTCCTGAGTGTCTGTCAGCAGACGTGGAAATGTTTCTTGAAGTGCAACTTACAGATTGCTGCACAAAACCAGTTTATTTGCTTGCAGTGCCAGGGATGCAGCATTACAGATGCTTTCAAGTCACTTGAAGTATAGTACAACTACAATACGAGCTACTGGAACAGAAAGCCTGAACAGAGGAAGGGAGACAAAGGGGAAAAAAAAAAGTATTTTTCAGGCCATCTGTAATGCTTTAAGCTTTGGGGTTTTTTGTGACAAGGTAAGCTGCTTAGAAGCACAGAGGAACAAATGGTGCCTCTGCAGATCACTTTATTAATGAAGCATTTATAAAGCCAAAATTAAAAGTGCATTTGTAATGCCCAAATAACAAATGCTAGTTTGCATTTATAGAGCAACCTTAAGCCCAAAGATCTTTCATGACTGTCTTAGTCACTTGTAGAATGGCTTTGGAGGAAGGTTCTGGATACCCTGTGAAAACCCAGATCACAAATTAGGGCTGCCTACATCATGAAATTGTGTTCATCAACTAAATCAGCAGTGGAATAAGATTAGCTATAACTCGACTTGATAGACAAAAACAAGGCAAATTTAAGGTAAAAGGTTTTACAGTGCAGATGTACTATGCAACAGTTGCCACAGGAAAAATTACTACAGTGTGTAGTTAAATAGCTAATTTTCAGAAGTATGTTTTGCAGCAACTTTGAACATTCGAATGAAAAGTGGGTGTTGTGGAAGTGAAAGGGTTCTGAGCCAAATTTTGCTCTCAGCTAGATGTGCTGTTATTGCAGCTCCTAATGAGATTTGGGTCTTATAGCTGAGAATCAGAGCAGTAGCATGCAATTATTTTTTCTAAACTGAAATAACATTGATTCAGAGCTTGCTGGAGGAGTCTAGTTATATAAAGAGTTCTACAAATTTATTTTTTTTTTTTACACCTGTATCTTTGCAGCTGTCCAGCTTTCATAAGTTAAAACTCAGAGGTCAAATTCAGCAGTACCTCCTTTCCTAAGTGACCTGCTACATCACTCCCTCCTGCACTTGCTCTTCAGCCTTCTTTCTCCAAAGCTGTTCTGGGCTTCAGTAGCATTTTACTCCAGTTTTAGCCATATCCTACATGGCCACTGAGCATCAGCTCCCCAGACTTCCCGTGACAGAGCTAAATATGTTGGTCCTATAGGAAAAACAGCACCATATGGCAGTTGTTTGATCTCTAAGCAGAAACTACAGGTTTTTGAAAACTCATGAGCTCCACCTGTCTAGAATGTTTCCTTTCTCTCCTAGACACTTCAGATTTGTTTGTGCATTGCACATGTCCCAAGCATCCTGGACAAGGAAATTTTGGAGATTTGTTCTAGACTGTCACTAATTCCTGACACATGACCCAGAATCTGCAGTAACACTCCTGTCTTGAAAGGTGATCAGGGATTGAATTTCCCCTCCCAGGTAAATTATCAATCTTTGATACTCAGACATCAACAGCTGAGGTGATTTTCCTGTTTCCTGGTACATTGACCCCACTTGTAGCCCCTGTATTGGCACATAACCTCAGGTGCATATACAGATAATATGGCTCAACATCCCTAAGAGCATCTGACATTGTCTTGGACTAATTCTGCAAGTCAGTAATTCTTGTTCAGTGTATTCATGACATTTGTAGAATTATAGAATTGTTTGGGTTGAAAAGGATCTTAAAGTCATCTAGTCCAACTCCCCTGCCATGGGCAGGGACACCTTGCACTAGATCAGGTTGTTCAAAGCCCCATCAGCCTGGCCTTGAACACTTCCAGGGATGGGGCATCCACCACCTCTCCAGGCAACCTCTGCCAGTGTCTCACAACCCTCACAGTAAAGAGCTTCTTCCTAATATCTGTTCTAAATCTACCCTCTTCCAATTTGAAACTATTACCCCTTGTCCTATCACTAGACTCACTGATAAAGTCCTCCCCCATCTTTCCTGCAGGCCTCCTTTTAGTACTGGAAGACCCCTCTAAGGTCTCCCCAGATCCTTCTCTTCTCCAGGCTAAACAACCCCAACCCTCAGCCTGTCCACATATGGGAGGTGCTCCAGCCCCCTGATCATCTTCGCAGCTCTCCTCTGGACCCACTTGAGCAGGTCCATGTCTTTCTTACACTGGGGGCCTCAGAGCTGAACACAGGACATAAGAGTCCAGTCTTTCATGAGACACACCAGTGTTTACTCCGACCTGCCGTGTGGTGCCAACAAGAGACCAACAGATACCTAGTTTGGTACGCTGGGTGTAGCGCCATGATGTGTTTCTATAGCAAAAAAAGGACTAGGAGGCATGAGGAGAGGGAGAGCGAGCGTGATTTCTCTGTGTAAGTTGCTGGCTCTGCTTTCTTTCTTCATGCTGTGCATCTATTTGCTAAAGGAAATAATTTCACTGGAGATGCTCTGCTTCCTTTGTGAAATTACTCTTTAAATGCTGATTCTCCATCTGGTGCACAGTTCCAGATTTGAAGATATTTAGGGACCTGGCTCCCAACAATTTCAAATAGATGTCTGACATGTTTTAAAAATTAATCTCCTCCGTCTTTACAAAACACAAATTTCATACATAATTGATGTTTAGGCAGGTGGGGGAAGGATTATAAGAGTAAGTCAGAGTGATTTAAGAAAAACCAGACAACTTAACCTTGAAACGAGACGTAAACCTTGATGTGTAAGGGGGGTTATTGACCATGTCTGTGTCACACACATGACAATAACAACCATGAGTTACACCAAGGAGTTCACTGGTCTGTAACAGGCTCCTGAGTATGAAAGCAAGCAAAAGTTCGTTTCCTCACACCACATGTGCTTCAGTAAAAGCCTCAGATAAACTCACTTGCCACTAATATCTGGCTGCCAGGAAGCCCTACAAAAGGTGCCTACTTCCACACCACCTACTCAATGCCTGGTCTATGGAGTGGAAATGGAAAACAGCCTCAGTAAGGCTTTTTTTTGCTGTAGGAAAATGCCTGTCAAAGCTCCAGAGGCACAGCTCTCATGCCATGGGGATCAGGCAGGACCACAAGGGTAGGGCAGAAAGAGCTATACAGACTAATGCAGGCAGCACTCTCTGATCCTTATCAAGGCTCCTAGACTTCCACCACTTGTCATCATTTTCATTTCAGTCCCCTGACAAGTCTACAAGTCACAGATAACAAAGATGCCTCTACAATAAGTAGTCCCCTTGATAAGTTTGCACTGCTGACTACTTGCATATTTTCTCCTTGTCGATAATTTGAAAATATTGCACCTTTGCTACACGAACTCTAAGAGCTCCATTTTCCCAGATTGTTAATTTTTTAATTTGGCCTTTTTTAAATCCATCTATTTTCACACTCACACCACACATACACATTCTTATTTTTATAGTATCCTTCAGATTCTATAATATGAAGAAAGTTATTTTTAAGACACTCTAAAAAGGAAATGCTTCTTGAGTCATCTGTCCATGAAGTGCTTTCACTATCATGAGTCTATCCACTGAGGACTCCAAGGGAGACCAAACCCAAAATGAATAGCTGTTCTAAAAACCTTTTGAGATATAAGCAATAATTGAAGACCAACCTGTAAGACTCTTTCAGGAAGAAATGTTCTATGACTTATTTGAAACCTGAGCCAGTCTCCCAATAAGTGAGGGTCCCAAACAGCTTTCTGGGTTTTGAAATAAAGCCTAAGCTCAGACATCATGGTAAAGATACTTAATACATTTAACGTAAGACATATAACAAATCATTTCAAGTGAGTCATATATTCTACTTTTTTGTCACCATGGGATCTTCCAGCAAATTGGAACCTTGCTGCAAAACCTTGCTTAGTCTTTCATTTCTCATTGCAGTTCCAACAAATTGCCATGGAGCTAATATGCGACTGTTGTAAATTCTCTGTTGAAGTCAATGGCATCACACCAACTCAAAGCAACTGTAATTCAAGCCCATCTTTCACCTGCCATGTTTAAAAATTAAGGTTCAGCACACTGCCAAGTTTTCTTCTTAGATACGCTAAGGCCTAAAATGTTTGCTTCGAGAAACAATTAGCTCTTCCCTTCACTTCGTGATCTGTTCATTCAAAAAACAAATGGTGATTGTCCTTCATATTACCCAAGATCCATACCCTCTCATATCTCAGGATAGTGCTCTGTAGCAGACTGAAGAACCACTTAAAGTGATGTATTCATTATTCATTTCCATAGTTCATTAAATAAGAATCTTTCCTACTTGTTTTCTTCATAGCTTTGTATTTCTGCCACAACTGGGTGCAAATAAGCTAACTGCTGTGCCTCAGTGGAGAAGACCAAGGATGCCAATTACTTCAACGTACAGTCTATGTTCTGCTGGAGCTTACAGAACAGTGTTTCTGCTCCTGAAAGTCCCACAAAACACCCAGGGTAGGCAGCAGGCACTGCCTGCAGTCCACATCAGCACACAGTTTAGGAAGGACTCTGACAGCCCTCACCAGGTCTTTGGCAAGAGTGGAGCATAACTCAGCTTTTCCACCTAGAAATAGGCATTCAAGTAAGGAAACAGGCAGCAGACAAAGGCCATGCTTAGGGAAGCAAGGAAGCCAATAGTCTGCCCCAGGGGAAACCATCCCCTAAGTACAACCTGTATCACAAGGACCAGGAAGCAGATGTCTTCTTCCTGAAGACAAGGTTGCAGTGGAAAACTGATTGATGGAGAAATCCTGGTGAGGAAGCACCACTGCCATGGTGAATAGTCAAGAGACTTAGGCTAAAACCATATCCCTATTTTGGCTGATTTTCGGTCAGGAGATCCCTGGTCTTTTTCTCATGCCAGCTTCCTTCACAAGATGATGTGTTTCTCCTGGCTTTTCCTGGTTTTCAAACTTCATCTCCCCTGCACTGGCATTTGATGTGGGACCAGGCAGTTTCCAACCAAACTGAAGCCTGTTGACTACTGCATGAGCTGCTCTTACACTGCTGTCCTCAGAGTCCCTTATATAGTCATTGCATTTGCTCCCTTGGACCCCAGGCAAGGAACAAGCAGCAGTGGTGGCCTGAGGGACTACCACAGTTGTTTTGCAGAAGCTCAGACTTATAAACTACTACACCTTCAGATGATAGGCTTAGGTTATGTTAAACAGCATAGATTGGCAGTTGTCAGCAGGGCAGTGCTGCAGAAAAAGCAGCCTTGACTTTGACAGGGTGGGAGGGAGAGAAGGATGAAGCTCTGGTGAACTGTGCTTGTGCTCCTGGCCTCAAAACACACGTCAATGCCAGGGTGGCCCTTGACATCTCACAATATTAGCTCTTTCCTGAGAAAGTGCTGCTGCACTTTGGAGAGAGTAAGAAAAGCCTTAAGGACAGATAGCAATCCTTTGGGGACTCTCCCAGAAATGCCACCACTCTCCCCATATCTGGTGTCCAAGGCAAGCTCTTTGTTCTTCTCCAGCTGCGCTTATTTTCCTCAGCACTAAGAAAAAAAAAATGAACAACTGCCTGCTGCTGAACACTGCACTGGAGCAAAGAAAAGAATGCAAAGAAACACTGGCACATGTGTGGAGTCAGGGCTGCAGCAGGTCGATGCTACCACATGGCAGCAATGTGTTGATCCCAGGGCTGTGGGGCTCTCTCATCCACAGCAGCACCAGCTCTGCTGATATGTGTCTTGTTTTTCCATGGGGCTCCGGTTAGTACAGCTTTAAATATTTCTTCCTTCTTAACATGGTTGCTCAGAAGGAGGTAGTTGAAATGAAGCACAGAGGTCCTGGATGTATCGTTTCAGACAAGTTATTTTGTTAGCAGGGTACATCTCTCCTCTCATCGGCTGCCTCCCACCCCCTTCTCCTTCCCCCACATGACATCCCCTGTTGTTTAGGCACTAATGAAGACAGCAAAATGGTTATAGGACTCTGGGGATCACTTACCAGAAAATCTGGATCTATTTTTAAAGGCCCATTTAATTCACAAATGTAAGGATTTCTCTCCTAAGGATACTCCTCAGGAACAGATTCATTTGAGAGAAGGGATGCAGTTCAGGTGAAAAATAGAGAAATGTCTCATTGCTGAATTACTACAACAAAAGTTGTTCAATATTTACCTGCATACTGTCTCACCACCCTACAGGGCAGCTCTCCAACACATGGGAAAAGATGAGTAAGGGTGCAAAAGAAAAAAAAACCCTACTCCCACCCCCTCTATACGGTGAATACAATTATTAAAAAGGCAAAAGAGTAAGTGCACTTGTAGCCTGTTTTCAGCTGCCACACTCATGATTTACTTGTGCTCACGTGAGCAGTAAGGGGCACTGCTGAGCTTCACCCTCAAGCCATCTCTTGGAGCAGGATGAGGTTACTTTTGGTGTGGCACCTTGTAGTCCACTTAAGGCTTTTTTTTATCAGGGTAGCCTTTGATACTCTGCTTTCTAGAGGAGAGTCCTAAGCCCTCAGAATTTGGATAACTTCAGAAGAGGAGACAGCAGTCACCTTCGCATACATATGCCAACACTTTGAGATCCTCTCCCAAACTAGATCCAAGAATAGATTCAGCCAACTTCAAGGTTTAAGCCTCCAGACTAGTTGGAAAGCCCAGCTTCACTGGCCTGCCATGCCCAAGGAGTTGGGTTGCCTCAGATCCAGGCTAGCTCCAGCTTTACCCATCTCATCCCCTGAAAGGGACAGATGTCAAACCTTGATATCATCACTCCCGTGGTAGCCAAGACTGGGTTTGGTCTGCCAGATGATTTGGCCTATAAGTTAAGACCTGGCTTAGCAAAAGGAGACTGGGCCAGTTCAGTTAACCCATGTGTAAGCACAGAGCCCTGGTACCCTACACAGCACAGGGGCTTTCAACATTGCTTCCAATGAAGGGGAAGCCAATCCTTCCCCCAGAGGACACAATATAGCCCACCTCCAATGGCACCTGTGCAACTCCTTTTAAGCCAGCAGAGAAACTACCTTGGCATCTTCATTCCTCTTGTTCAGCAGGACATTAATACTGGATATTGTTGTAACATGGGGCTGTTCTGTAGAGGAAACAACTGTTGAAGGAAGTTGGTAATGGGACTGGGTTTCTTCACCTGTGACAACACTTCAATCTGTTCAAGGTCATTTATGCCCATTCAGTAACTGAAATGCTAAATGGATGTCAGAAATAAACTTCCTCACTTTATGGATTGAGGAGAACAAGGATAAGACTTGTTAACAGAATTATGAACAAGGAACCAACATTCCATCCCTCCCTCAAGATATTCCCTTCCTGGGCATATTTTTCCCAGTCTGTCTCTATACCATCAGTTATCAATACTCTGTGTGCTTTGGAACATCTTCTGAAGGATTAAAGTACTTCTCTTGCTCTAAGAGGCAATAGACTTGTCCAAACCACACTGCTTTCGAGGACTCCGCAAGTGAAGTAATGTGTGATCTGCTCTGCTGAACCACAGGGAACACAAAGACACCTCCATTAGCTAGACTGAGGGCACTTCAGAGATGAGCATAAGCAAATAGAAAGCCGCCAAAAATAGGCGTCACAGAAATAGGTCTTGTCACGATGGGTTTCCCTAGGAAGTAAGGTAAACAGTAAGCCTGCCCCAACACCAGTTAGCAACTACCAGTGGGTTTTCCTGAAAGCTCATTAAAACTATTTCCAGCAGATCTTTATACAAACCTATTGTGGGCACAAGGAGAGCATGAAGCACTTTTTTCTCTTTCCATCACCCTCCTACAGCTGGTGTGGGATTACAGCTAAGAGCTGCAAAGCCCTTAAAAAAGGGACGGAAGACAAATATATACACAGCGTTCTATCCAGTCTACTATAGCCAGCCCAAGCAATGCAGTTGGGTTTGCACACAGCAAGCGGCCACCTGCCTCATTCCAAGCCTTGCTGTCGCCCACTCTTCCTGGGAAAGCTAGCTGTCACCAGTGGAAAGAACTGACACTACAAGCTGGTGCCAGCGCTGGTGCTTTTCCCTTCCTGACTAAATACATAGCAGCAGGCCCCTTCATCCTAGATTGAAAACTGCAATTAAGAATTCATTCAGGGTCAGATCTCTAATTGGCTACTCCCAGGGGAAGGGGAGACTCAGCAACATGTTGTGTACACTGAGAACCAAAGGAAAGTGATGCTGTAGGAAGAGGAATTTGGGTCCTTTCCTGTTGGGGCAGGAAGTGCGATGGAAGAGAAAGAGGAAAAATAGATGCTCCACCATTAGAAGACATCTTACTGGTTTTTCCCCAATATTGACTGGCTTAGCTTTTTGAAACTGTCATCTTTTCCTCTGAATACTTGCAAGACTTAATAAAAATAGGCTTTCTGAAGCAGCCAGCTGCTGCTGCCTGCCATCTCCCCCACACTGATACAAAAGCAATACAGAGAGTGGGCTAAGTTAGTGCAGCATCTTCCCAGGCTTTGCTTTTTTTTTTTATTTTTAGCTCTGTCTTCCTCCAGTTCTCGGAACTCCTGCACACCCCTGTCAAACTCATTTCCCCCAGTGGATTTCAGATTCTTGTGGTATTTCAAGTATGTTTAGATGAAAATATCACAACAGATTATTTGTCTGGATCTCAATACCCCTTTTTATTATTTATTTTCGCCAGGCTTCTGAAAAGTACTTTCTTCTGAACAAAATGACAAGGACAGCAGGGCCACATTGTGCGTGCAGTCCCATTTCTTCTGACCAGAGTTTTGATGCTGGTTAGGCCATGCTGCTACAGCACAGGTTACACTAAAGTCAATCAGCACAAGCTAACAAATCAGTCTTGGGCCATGTGCTCCAAGAATGATGAATAGAATGCACTGGGACTTCTTCCATCACATAAATTATGCCTTGGAAGTGAAAAGATGGTAACTGGACAAGTTAAGATTTTGTTTACTTCATTTCCACCCAGAATTTTTGTCCTGTTATCTACTGTTGATAGAATTTCTCATTAGAGAACCATTGTATCTTATGAAAAAGTCACATGTTCCCTGCAACAGGCTTCATGATATTTTCAATCTAATATTCCTACTAGGTTTTGACTCACAGAAGAGCAAACTATACTACCTGAAAACAAGAAACCAGCCACCAAGCAACCAGGCTAAAAAGTCCTCACCTTTCACTACATGAAATGGAAGCTGAACAAGCAGTGAAACTAGCTCAACCTGTTTAAAAATTAAAGACAAAATAATTGCTGTGGCTACTGAACCATAACCAGTAGTCTTAGGAGAACAAAACTGGGAACTTTGCAGTTTTTTAGCTCTGTCTTCCTCCAGTTCTCTGTGAATTCCACTTGCACAGTTATCAGGTGTTTCACCTCTCAGCCAATACGTGCAGCATGATGAAAGCAAAGACTTCAGATCTCAAGAGTGACATCTAATCCCCATTTCTCAGATGACAAAAGGTAATTCACAGGTAGACAGGTTTACCTGCAAAGCTTATTGCAGCAGAACAGGAATATCATAATCTCCTTCCTCTCATTTCCTCAGTTTCCATGGAGAATGAAAGTTGTTTTGAACCCAGTCTTGACCTGATGCACTGCTCCAGGAAGGGAGCCATTGGAAAGAATTTGCGCTTTCAGTCTCAATAAGCATTGAGAATTCAGGGTTTTGTTAACATTGACTACTGGTACCTAAATTGGCTCATGTGCAAGATGCCAGACCTCACAATGAAAAATACTTTAAGATTAGAAAATAATGCTACATTAATGAATGGCAGGCTTTGTCCTGCCGAACCAGGTTCCTGCAAATAGTTTGAATACTGTGAAACTCATGTCTTTGAGTGTGAGCTTTTCCCATATAAAAACACTCACCTAGTTCAGATGCTGTCTGTCTTTCCCTCATCTAAGATAAGCTATTGATACTTCACATGCACATATGTATCTACAGAGAGCCAAAACCCAACGATTCGTGTAAGCAGCCTTTAGTAGCACCAGAAACCAACAGCAAAACTGACAGTGACTCTTGGACCAAGCCTGCACACTAGCTCAGAGTTGCCACAGCAAAGTACCGACACCTCAAAGCTTCAGGTCCTGAAGTCATTGGCTCAGTCTTCCTTATATCTGACATTTTAGGCTCACTGGCCCTTGGGAGGTTCCCCAAAGTTTCTTATTACTTTCCAAAGGAGTCCTCAGGTGTTTATTATGTGGTCTGAGTTAGCATCCACCACAAAACTTCTAACACAAGGAAGCTTTACTACTTGATGTCCTATTCTCATGTGCAGTTGCATTTTGCATAGAACACATGGATTGCAATGAGATGCTAGGAGCCTACAGGATTCTGGGTGAGCATCTTTACCCAACAGGCTGCCCGGTTTCTGGTTGGTTTGCATGGCCATTTAGCCTGTCACAGAACACTCTCTGTATGGTCTGTGTACAACAGCATATACACCCAGGAAAGCTGTGCTGTACCACGTTGATGGCAGTCTAGCCCAATAGGCCAAATAGCATGACATTGTGAACTGGCTTATCTTCCCATCATCTACCCAATTAAGCAGTTATGAGACTATCTCTAGAAAAAAGTCAACAAAATTTCTTCCTCAGAGAGAGGTTATGAATGGAAGTACATCAGTTTAAATACCTCTCAGGTCTCCTGGGTTCAAAGTAATAAGCATTATCATTGGACTTCTCAGCATACAAGGAAAGTCTACTAAAAGCAGAAAAGCCTAGACCAGAAATTGCTCTTTTCTACTGCCTTTTGTCAGTCTCGTCTATGTTAGACTGCAGTCTCACTGGGGCATGGAGTGTCTCAATCATTATATTTGCATATAACGCAGGAGAAGCTGTGCTTAGTCTTGCTTTAGGCACTACTGTTCTGTTAATTATTTAGAGCGGCAGTGTTATATTCAAATTATGCTATACTCACCCCTCCCAGAAGCCCCAGTGCTACCCCTCTTGGAAAGTGCTGCATACCAGTAAAGAAAAATACAGGATTTCTTTAGAGTATTTAAAAAAATCAACTTCTAAAACTCAAAAGCTAAACTATAATTCTCAGATCCAGGTTATGGCCTGCTGAATACTCCTGCATTGAAAGAGAAGGACAACTGCTCCACACACTTTTTCCTGTTAATTTTCAGAGCCTGTCCCATAAGCACTCACTGTTGAAAAACTACAGTTTAGCTCTGTAGGATGATTTGCAACAAAACCCAGCTCCGCTGGCAGCCTCTTGTTCTTCCCTGCATTCTGGATTTCGGTGCAGGCAGGTGGAGCTGAGGGCTCCAGCCAGCACGCAGCTTTTTGCTGGCGAGGGATGCAGCAGTCTGCACTGTGATTGCTCAGAGCACACACAGAGGGTTGCTAGCAGATTGGTTCTGAAAGATCTTTAATACAACCAAAAGGGTAGAATTCATTTACCCAGGAAAGACAGAAAATAATTTTGCAATAATATCAATAAAATCTCTTTCAATCTCTACCCCTCGAATCCCCACTGCAAATTTAACAGTGATTTATTCTTAGCTGGCTGAGATGAGTAATTGAAATAAAACATTAGAAGATACTTAGGTGAATTCAGCACCTTGTGTGGATACGTGGCAATAAATCTGTTCTCTGGCAGTGTGTGGGAGAATTCCTCCCTGCTGTGGATTCATACCCAGTATCAGGCAAGGCTTTGCTAGCTTATTGCCAAATAAGCAGTGGGACTGGTGCATAGAATGGCAGCAGTCCCAGCCTCTATGCAGGAAGAAAACAGTGCCAGTGCTAATTATTCATACAGGTAAACCAGAGGCATCTCCTTGTCTAAAAGGCAATGTTATGGCAGATATTAACACACACAGGCTGCGTCTCCCTTCAGCCTATGCTATGTGGGGGAAGAAAAAAGCAGCAAATTGTACAGAGCCTTGACTACCCCCCCACCTCCCCCAAGCCAATCTATATAACAGATCAATTTCAAGAGGCAAATTCCAATACCTTTGCTCACACCCAGAAGTTTCTCCAGCTTTCAAGATGAATAAGGCTGTGCAAGGAACAATGACCTCTGCAATAAAGTAATAGCAGCTGAGCTTTTTGGATAGCCGCTGTGCCAGCACAAGAGGGCACAGCAGTGCTGCCCTGCCCATGCAGGGTCACATCCTAGCTCCTATCGGAAGCACAGTGGGGAGCAGGGAAAGAAATGGAGAAGCCAAGAAAAATTCTTGGGAAGAGACGACAATACTGATCAGGCAGAAAGCCTAGCATACGATCCAGCTCACCCAGCATCAGTAGGGCAGCTCCCACTCTGGCAAGCTCTGTACTGTTGCAATCTTCAGACCATTTTCTACCCCCTGTGGCTGGAGGTGTAAGTGCTAGAAGCACATCTTTTAAGTAGCTGAAAGCTAGAAAGCAAACAGTGTGCTCCAAAGGGATCATTTCTGATTTCTTTGAGTACTGTGTATTTGGGGCTGGACTCCCAATGAATTCAAATAGCTGAGATTACTAACAAGCCCGGCGCTGCTAAAATCTCCCAAATGAATGATTCCTGCCTTGAAAGGACCTTGGCTCCAGCGCAAAGCTATTTCTGCCATAGCATGATCGATTCTGCAAACCTTCTGGGTTTTTTTTTGTGCAGAAGATCTCAGATCAGCTGAAGGGTACATTCTGCAGAGAGACTCCAGAGCTGAGACAGAAAGCATCGCACGTAGAGAGGCACCAGGGCCATGTGCCAGGTGACTCACAGGAACAAGGGGACACTCAGAAACCAAATAAAAGAGCTTAAATACTCCATCTGGGCCTTCCCTGCAGACCTTTCATACCCAGCAAAGGCTCGCTGCCTTCAAAAGATCCTGCCCACTGGGAACAAGAGCAGCTCAGCTCCCTCCTGCAGCACTACAGCCACAGTCCTGCTGGCCTCAGGGGCTCTGCACTACGTCAGGACATGTAGGAGAAGCATCCTCAGGAGATGTAGGAGAAGCATCCTGACATAAGAAGGGAGAAAGACAAGCTGCAACAAGGCTATTTTCATGTCCAGACTCTTCTTACAAGGAGCATAGGTATGACTTTGACCACTACTCGACTGAATGTCTCACTTGCATTTAGGGGCAGGCAGAAGCTTCTCCTGTTCTTCTCCTTGAACTATTACAGGGGTCAGACATAAACTTCATAACATCTTAACCTTGTTTGCATGGGTGCTACATTGAGCTGAAAACTCTGCAGGAATAAATCACTCCCACAAATGGCTCAGTTGCCTACTTTGGATCCCCTGATGGATAAGTGCTCACGGTTTGGGGTAAGGACAAGACAGAAGTCAACACTGAAGCACATCAGATACTGAGTGACAGTCCCATGATGGCTTCTAGGCAGTGCTGAAAAGAGGAGGTCACATTAGCACTCCAGGGTTAAGTCCCTGAGCAGATAAGACCCCCCCTCCCCACACAACCACTGTGCTATCACAAAGACCAAAACAGGTGCTCCAAGGCCCACACCACCCCTCTCACTTCCCAGGTGACCAGCAGCAAAGGGTCAAAGTCCTTTTGCTAAGCAAGCTACCAACAGGAGGTATCAGCTCCATTTATCTTGTGCCCTTTCTTCCAGAAGGACTCCCATTGCCTGCAGAGAGGCACATGAGGAGCCCCCAGCTCCTCTACTCAGCTGCAGAGTCGAAACAACAGCCTAGCTCCTAGCAGATGTCCCCAGCTCACAGCATCCCTTGAGCCCATAACATCAAGGAAAGTGCCAAAGGCAACAGCCTATTCCGATCTCCCTATTATCTGGATCATCCTGGTCATGTTGAACATATTTGCTCAGGAGCCACAGCTTAGGAACCATTGCTTCATCTGTAGTAGTAACACTAAAGTAACAAGGCAAATTAAAATATATTTTAATTATACATTTCTCTTATCACCTTCTAACTCCATTCCTTTGCTTTGGAAAGGTGCTGGGAGATGAATGAGGAAGCCCAAGTCTCCATACATCATTCACAAGCAGTTTTGACACAAGTCAGAGACAGAAGTACCATAGACCTGCTCCAGGGCCAACAGCAAGAGAGGCACCACTGCCATAGGCACTGGTGGGAGCTGGGAAGACAGCTGAGCCGGATAAGGGCTGTAATGGCCTTAGAGGTCACATGGTAGGCACCATGTTCATTTGTGGTCTGTGCAGGCCCCAGGAGACTCCTCTTAATACAGGGTCTCTTTTCTTGGCAACGGTGAGAGCTGCAGTCTGACTTGTGGGTGGTTGCTCAGACAGTCTTCAAGTATGAGGATTTTTCCTGCTTAGGAAACAATCTCTGAGGAACTATTTTTAAGTGATGCCACAGCAATCCATATTATCCCTCAGTCCAAAGCTGTCCACAGGAAAGCTCCTTTGGATTTTGGATCAGGCCTCCCCTTTCCCCAGTCCTTTCTTCTTGTTTCCTTAAGGGACAAGAACACACCTTGATGAGGCAATATGAAAGCTTTCTCCTCAGCACGCTGACATACCCAAGCCTGACCTTTAACACCCCCTGCCAAGCCAGTACTGGGCTTCACAACAGTACAGGTTGTCAAGTGCTACCACACTCAAACGCTTGGTGCTTGCATGAAAAAATGTAGGTGAGACAATAAGTTCACATCTTCAGATTCAGCTTCATATTATTTATATGGCTCACATAAGAGCAAGGCTTACTAATTACTTAAGCGGAGTCACTGTGTGTGTATTTTAGAAACAGGCAGGTCAAAGAACACTCCTCAAAACACCTTAGAAACACCAGGGGAAAGAATTAGGTTGAAAGAAGTAGAGCTTTCCTCAGCTGAGCTCTGGTTCCTCAAAGTATTTTGAATGTTTATTAGTTTTTCAGGAGGGGAGATTAAAAAAAAAATATTCTACCTTCAGAAGCTGGTGAGCTCTTGACAGATTAGCGTGCCTCACTTGCAATTTTCTGCAAGGTTCTCCATTTAAAAAAATCAATTATTTGCAGAACACTAGGAAGGAGGAGGGGAAATTGAAATAACTCTCAGGAAGTTTCCAGGACAGTTTTCACTTCCATTTAAGAGATATATTAAGACATTGACCCATAAATCCACAAAGATAGTCTTCCTGTTAGGCTGACGATGCATACGAGTCCTTTCTGCCTCCAACCACACTGAAGAATACTGCCAAGAGTAATTTTAAGCCTGCCATTATGTATATTGAAGCTGAGGAGCACAAGGGTTAACACCTTAGAGTAAATATCTCAACAGTCTGTCTTAAAACTAGGTTCTTCTATTACAGAGAGTAACCCTGGCCTCCTTTGAGTCACCAGAATTATTCCAGTTGCTCCTCAGGGCCGTGATGTCAACTTTCCATCACGTGGATGTGCACTTGCAATTTCCCCTTGAGTAGTTCCCTCCTGGGCAGGGATCAAACAGACACATCAGGCTCTCCCAGGAGCCCTTAGTGACAGAAGCGAGTACCCAAAAGGATCAGCAAGCTTATGTCTCTCCTTCACCGAGCAAACAGAAACCTCCTCTCCAGGCAGTTGCCCTGTTGTCTTTCTGGGCTCTCCTTGGAGAAATAAATTATAGAGGCAGCACCAAGTCCCACTAGGCTGAGCATTGGGCAGATGTATAGTAAACAATGGGCGAGGATGAAAATATTTACAACCTTAATGGAGGAGGAGGAAAAGCAATAAGAACAGAGGCTGAGATGGATTCAGCCCCAGTTTAAATAGGGGAAGAGAAACATGCGGCTGCATCAATGCAGCGTGTTCTGTAATGACACCATCAAGGACTGTTCCAGCCAGGGCTCAGAGGGAGGCTGACACTTTTGTAGCTCAGCCCAGAGCGCTACTTTTCAAGGTGGAAATGACTTTTTCCAGAATGATACAGCCGTTCAATAGCCAGGCTAAGAGCAACATCCAAGTCCTCACCCTTCTTCCAGAGCTTGGTCTCTTCCACCACTCCACACAGCAAATAACAAGAGAATTTGCCGAGGAGAAAGAACCATTTCTTGCACAGAACAGTGAAAACTGGAGCAAGAGGAGTTACCCAAAAGTCACAACTGAGTATGTACAACAAGCTTGTTCTGATGGGCAGTAAACACTTCTGGGCTGTATAAGGAAAAGTAAACCACCCTGCCTGACACATACAACAGAGCTAATTAACCTGGAATAACAGCTAACTGTGAACAGCACAGTCCTTGGATCTCAAAAAAACAAAGAAAGACTATGCCCACCTGTCAAAGCCATACCCTCAGCTTTTGAATCTTCTAACCCTGGAAGTCCTCTAATGCTCCAACTCTCTCCTCAGAGAGGGACTCAGTTAAACATCCAGATTTTCACTGAAAGAAGCAGATAATGGCTCGGATAGCTCTGACACAGAGAGGCCTCGAGGGCAAAAGAATCCCCGGGACTGTGCCTGAATTTAAAAGAAAAACACATTTGTGTGCTTGGCTGGACCGCACATCTCTTGTATAGTCTGAGAATGATCTAAAGTCTGGTTGTGTAACAATCAGCTCCCATATAAAGACTGTTAATAAATGATGAAGTCTTCCCTTCTTTTTCTGGATCATTTCTATGGGTGCCTGAGATTATTGCAAACTATTGCATCACCACTGATTCACTCCATCCTTTGCATATTTAAGTACAATCCATCCCCTTTGCAAAATGTTGTCATTCCACTGAACCAAAAAAAAAAAATATTAAAAGGGAGAGAAGAAACCCATCCAAGAACCTCACTTTCAGCTTCCGAAGTCACTTAGCCTCAACCTGAATTTTAGCTACGCAATCGAACAGCAGCACTAGCTGTTGCACCAGGGGTTTGGAAGCAAAGGGAAAGGAGATGGTGAGTCAAGCCCAGGAGACAGCCAAGAGGAAAACATCTTTAACACTCCCCTGAATTGGTGACACTTACCTGTTTATTCTGTTTTATGCCTCTGGGTTTCTCTGAAATCGAGAAGAGCAATTATGAAGTGACCCATTTTCCTCCTGTTTAGTGTAAGGAGGAAATAGGGGGAAGAGAGAGAAGGGGAGGAGAGGGAGAGTTGCAGAAGGATAATATCAAAGGTAAGAGAAGAGGGGAAAAAAACCCGCAACACAACAACTTACAGAAGGTAGGAGGGTAAATTATGATGACCCAGTTTAAAAGAAAGAGCAGGAACTAGACCTACTGACAGTCGACACCTTCCCACACACTCTAAGGAAAGGAGACTGCAAGGGAGAGGAACAAACCCAGCACTCGCAGCACTTCTTTGCATGACACTCATTCCTCCGGGACAAAGCTCATACAGGAGAAGCTCTACAGCAAAAGAAGGTGCTTCTCCCATCTGCCCTTTTACCTGTGGAAGGGAGGGGCCATGCAGCAGAAGGCATCCTGGTCAGGATGGAGCAGATTAGGGCCAGGTGCTAAAATTATGGTCAAAAGAGCTCAGCCAGTTTGCACCAGCTGAGGCTCCCTCACAGGTGAGGGGCAGGAGCCACATGGAGACCCCAGGGAAATGGCTGACCTTTCTGCTTGTAAAAGACCCAACAAGTGGCATCACATGTGCTAATGTCAGAGGAAATCACTCGACCTGACGGCATGATCTGACATGGCAGCTCTAGCCTTCCTACTGATTTGGGCCAGCATCTTCAGGAGATCTCCATCTGCTACGGGTTTCACTATTGGCTGTGACAACTGATGGCCCTGAACTGATAGTTCTCTAGGGGGTTCCAAGAGCTGCCTATCTTCTAGACAGAAGCCAACATCTGGGAGGAGAAGGGGGTGTTCAGGTTTGCTTTACATGTTTGTCTTCTGCTTCAGGATTCGTGAGGTTTCTATTTCCTTCCTTAAATCGTATTTACCTCACTCGGTATAATCAAGCACAGCTCGAATGAAGTTAGTACTCCTGCACCACCTCAGAAATGGTGAAATAAATAATGCAATAAAGACATGTATTATGTGGGTGGCAATTATAACCATGAAGGAAGGACTAGCCATACCCTCATCTGCAGGTGGATTATTAAATATCACAAGGCAGCTTGTTGAACTCATCACAGCTCCACCTATTTCAAAGCCTGCAAACAGAGAGGATTGCACTTCATTCTGAAAGTCTGCTCACGGTTTTAAATAGCTTGTATTTCCTGTAAACAAGCAATAGCCCCCAAAATCATAACCTCACCCAACACGTGGGTTAAACCAGCATGTGAATTTGCGCTCACTGAAAGCTTAGTGGTCAGAGTATATGGCCAGAATTATATGGAGAACTACAAATATATTACTTTGTGTGCTAATATATCAGTGTATGCTACAGTGGTTTTGTGCTCACAGAAAAGTTAGGCAAAAGAAACTTAAATGGAGACTGCAGCACCGAACAACAATGGATTTTACCCTGTACCCTGTAAAATTTAACAGTGAGGGGACATTAAAGAAGCCTTAAAAGGGCAATTTTGAAGATGCAAAGCAACGCCCAGAAGTGCAGCTGAAGGAGCATTGGGTATTTTGAGAGCAAACAGAAATGCCTGGTGCCTTTAGGTGCCTTTCAGGTTTGCATAGCAGCCGGGAGGAGCTGTAGCCATGGTTTGATGTTCACACCTCTCAGTTCAACCTGTGTCCTGCTTCATGGGGCTTCTGTTCTTTCTTCAGTTCAGCTTTTGGACGAGTTTTTAAAATGGTTCTTAAGGTTACATGCATAGGAGGAGAATTCAAATCTGACGATGGTTTATTTTGTTAAAGCAGAGATTGTTTTCAAAGAAAAATAGAGTTTAACCCTTACCTGCTGTGCGTGTCACAGGCACACAGACATACCTCTGTCTATATGCCTTTTCCTCCATAAAATATAAACCAAATGGTCCTAGTCCTCCTACCTCTGTGTCTGATACCTTTGTGACTCTCTCTCTGGCTGGTGGCACTTGTGCAGAGCCTTCTTCTCATGACAGTTGAGCTTGGCCTAAAACTCCCATTGCCAGTGCTCCTGGAGACCTCAGACCAGTCACACCTCCATGCGAGGTTAGAATCCATAGAGATTTGATTATGTTGTGACTACTTCTCCTTTACACATTGGATGATAGATGTTAAAGTCTGGCATTGCTGAAAATGACACAGTTAAACTGGACCTCATCGCTGTGGGAAGGCAGCCAGGCAAGGCAGGAGGAGGTGGGGTCAGCAGTGGAGACTCATATTCACTGAATATTTAAGTCCTCTTTAAGCAGCTGATCAGGAATCAGGCGCCAAAACACCTTTGAGGATCTGGCTCTGCACATCTACGAGAGCAAACAAGAAATCAGTGGACTCATCTTTGAGGGTTTATGTTAAAATCATATTTTAAATCCCTCTATTTTTGAATATAAGCCTCAGAAGAATCTTGGCTTGGCTTGAGTTGGAGCACCCTGTCATAGACCAGTCCTTAAAAAAAGCCCACAGCTTAACTGTATATCTAGAGAGCCTGAAAATGCAGGGGGAAAAAAAAACCGTAGGCCTAGCTACTCCTTCAGATTTAATCAGAAGCAGCCTGGGGCACAGAAATGCAAGTGCTACTGATGGTCAGAATTCGGCAGTTACATAAACAGCAGTGAATGACACAAAATAATTAGGAGTTCGGCATGAAGAGCTCTATCCTCAAATTGTTCTGATCGCACAGCCCTTAACAGACTGCGGCATGCCTTGGCATCTGAGCCTGGGAAAATGCAGAAATCAGAGCGGCTGTGAACCATTCAGTGCCAAAGCAGGTACATTTTTCCTCTCTCTTCTTTTTTTTTCTCTCTGCTCTAGTTCAATTTATTTCCCAGCCATATACTTGAGGCACAGATGAGCAGCACTTGGATAAACACGGTATTTCCCTCTCGCTGATAAAAAAAAGAAACGTCTGAGGAAGGTGGAGGGAATCGAGGCAGAGTCTTTGCGTTATGACTGACTCCAGGAGAGCCCAGGAATTCAGGTCCAGGACCTGGTGGCACTGCTCAGCGTTTTGGTGTCTCACTCGCTCAGCTGCCTCACAGCCCGGCTTTGCAGCACTCAGGCGTGCGGGGTGGAGGCTGAAGGTGGTTCCGTGAGCAGCCAGAAAGCTTTCACTTCAGACCTCGAATCGTGGACAAAACAAGGGCTGTCGTTCCCTCCCTGATAACCTGCTGCAGGCTCTGCCTGCTCTGCCCTTTGCTGGATGCTGGCTGGTAACACGGGAACCCGCATCATGCCACTCACATAGAGGAAAGTGTGTTCCCTGTCTCATTATGCATGGGCTGTGCCCAGAAGTACTGGTTGTTCAGCTTGCTGAATATTTGCCTGAATAATTAGGAGGGAGCTGAATCATTCTTAGACCAAATTCCGGTTTTCTCGCTCCTCCTACTTCATTTTTAGGCTTCACTTCTCACAGCTCTCCTGTACGCAGTGTGAAATGAGGGTTTAAATACTATCAGGCAGAGTCAATAAACTCCCTACGTGCTTTTTTAAAAACAAATCCTCAAAAGATGCTAGAGAATCAGCTAAAATAGCTTAGTAGCACTTATTGCGACAGAAATCCTCGTGCTGCGGTGCAAAAGGCTGCCCCCCCTCTGCATCTGCCAGGATAGAGGCATCCGTGTTCCCGAGTCACACAGAACACATCCCTTCCCTTGCTCACTTTAAGAATAACTGTAGGAAAGGCAGTTGGTGCCACTAAGCTTAACAGAAAATGTTTGTGATCTCTTTAATGGTTCTACCCTATGTTGTTTTATTAAAATATGTGATTTCCGCTGCAGCAGAGCTTGAAAATGAATCTTGAACTGAACCCAGTTTTCTCACTGGAAACCTACCTTCCATCCTCCTCCCACGCCCTCCCTCCTCCCTCTTCCTTTTGCCATCCCTTATCCCTCTTTCCCTAAGTTATGCTGCATTTCCCTTTGCCTTCACTGCGTTTTCCTCCCCGGCTTTTGATACCAGGAGCCAAATTCATCCCTGCTGATATCCAGTGGACTGAAATTCTTCTCAAAGGCATTACTGGGTTGAATCCAAGCCCAGCCAGCATTTTGCAGTGCTGGTGGCTTAGTCAAAACAACACTTTGTAATTTCTCTTTTGCTTCCCTTATCTACCGTTAATATGAATTATTAATAAGTACTAGTATTGCTCTCTTGAAAATCATTCTTCATTTCAAAACCACCTATCAGACAAGCTCTCTGACTGAAAATTTCTTTTTAACTTTCTGTGTGTGCTGAGGAACTTGCAAAGCACAGTGTGTGCACACAGACAGCCTGGATTTCAGACCCAGGCTCATTCTGGGACCCCTCTTGCCATCTGCAGCGCATACCTAAAACTGAAGCACCGGGTACTATTAACCCATGCATGACCTGGCCAGAAAAAGGTTTGCTTTCCCAAAACTGCCATTTATGACGCTAAATCTGTTTCCTATTCAGGCCGCTGTTCCAGATCCCTCACCTGCGTGTGTGTCTCTGCACAGTGTTAATCTACTACCGATAGTATTTACAGCCCTTAAACCTAACAGGTCCTCTCCTTCCCTGCGGTTTTTGTGTGCGCAGCTCATTAGATACTCTAATGCAGCAGGGAGCCCCTCCTGCCAGAGAATTCCTTTGTCGTATATTTAGCAAACTTTTGACTGCTCCCTTCCAAATGGGACTGAAGGACATATTTTCGTAGGAGAGGGTGAGAATCGCAAAGCACGATCTACAGTCACGTTTTTCTGTGGGGAACTACAAAGCAGGGGAGGAGGAATCACCCGCAGTTCTCTCTCCTTCTCCCCCGCGCCTTCCCTCCCCTCCTTTTCCCTCCCCCATCCCCGTACAACCATAACACAAGATGAACGCGCTCCAAAATACGGCTTCATCGCCTTCCCTCTCTTCCGGTTTTCCCTGCCATGGCAAAAGGGGGGAAGAAAAATAGGAGGATAGAATTATCCCTAATGTGGAGCTGATGTTTTGACTCCATGTCATCCGCAGAGTATTTAGAAAAGTCTGTCCGCGTGGTGTCAGAGTTAAACACAGCCGGCACTCGGTTATTGCTCACAGGAGAGGCTCAGGCAGGCAAGACGGAGGCATCACCGCTCGTCTGTAGGTCTGGATGGTTCCATAAATGAATGCACGAAGGCTTGCAGGAGGAAAAGGAAGGGACGACTGAGGTTACAAAAGAGAGCGTAGCACTTTAGATGCAATCCTCATCCTTCATTAAAATCTCCATTAAGAGATAAATTTTATAAAAATACAACGATTTACCACGCAATGAAAGGATTTCCTCCCCACTGGAGACAGCTCCCTTTGCTTCAGATTAGGTATGCTCTAAATGAATATTTTAATTAATCCATGATAAATAAGCCAGATTCTTTCCTGGAACAGAGTTACCATTTCTCTCCTCGGCAGCAGTGGGATGTGCTTACTCTGCCCTGTGTCTGCATATACGTGCCCAGGATTTTGTTTGTTTTTGATTTCTCTCTCTCTTTTTGAACCCGTCCCTCAAATGATCAGTTGCAACACATGCCCTTCACCATGGATTTACTTGTGTTTGGCTGCTCTTACTTGGGAGGGGGAGGAGAGGGGGCATAATCAGATTAACACACCCAGACCCCTGGCAGGATGTTCTGAGAAATAAAAAGGGGGAGAGAGGGAAGAATTCGCACACCAAAATAGAAGCCCACGTAGACTGGCCATATATGGAGTACCGGGGACTTCAGAGGGATACCCTCTTCGGACCACCCCTTCGGCGGAGGAACTCGCTGCCGCAGGAGGCCCCCTTCCCCCCTCCCCAGGCGGGTCACCCGCAGCCGCGCTCAGCCCCCAGCCCGGCCCCGGCCCGCCGGCGCTCCGCA
>VZZY01008854.1:208299-306367 GCA_013400335.1 Eurystomus gularis | reverse complement strand
CGCGTCCCTGGCGGTCTTCCCCCGGTGTCCTTGCCGCTCCCCGGCACCCCAGTCTCCCCAGACCTCGTTGCTGGCGAAGTTGGTAACTTCGCTGCTTTCGGCGGGGCAAATAAACAAGGGGAGAAGAGAGGATCGGGCTGCGCGTCCAGACACTGCGCTGCGTAGCTGCGTCAAACCAGGGCCGCGGGATCTGCCAGATTTACGTGCTTGGCTTCAATAATTGCTGCTGGGTTCGTTCCCAGCTGAGAAGGCGGGGGGAAAGGGGGTGGAGGGGGGGGGCCGATCTGCGGCGCAGCCCGGGGGGGGCGGAGCACCCCCACAAGCCGTACCTGGCTACTGCCAGCCCTGCCCGCAGCATCCGCAAGGACATGCCTGTCCCGCACCCCCCACCCTCTCCTAGCTCTGGGTGTGCGGCATCCCTCCCATCGACCGTGGCAACACGGTGTGGGGCAGCCATCCCTGGGATGGGACCATCTGGGGGTACAGCTGGGGAAAAGAGTCTCTCCTGCCCTCCCCATCTCCCTGCATGTCCCTGCGTCACGGGCAAAGCCACCAGTGTAGGGAAAAGCAGCAGTGGTTTTCCGTTGCTTCTGCATAGGGCAGAAGGGATCAGCCGGGAGGTGACCACTGGAGAGTTTGATACCTAGGATGGCTGCCAAAAAGACAACAGAGGTGACCAAACCAAAGGTGCAAGCAGGCATGATTTGCAAAAAGCAAGAGCTTCAGGCTGCCTCTGAAGTCAAGAGGAGTTGCAGAAACTCACCATGTTATGAAACAAAATGCAGCTGAATCGCAGCACCCAAATAAATACAGCTTAACTTTCTTTCTACAACTAACTGGAAAATTAGAGCGGCATTTCCAGGAGCACGCAGCACTGGGCTCTGTGTCGATTGAACTCCTGGAGGCAGCGAAAGAAAGAACCACAGAATCCAGTCACTGCCAGACCCTCCAAATCCATCTAGTGGGACGCAGCTCCCATTTGCAGATTTATTGTACTGGAGGTGGGAGCTGCTTTTCGGGTCAACAGAAAGCTTTTCATTTGTCTCTGTACGCTTTAGGTATGGCAACAAATAGCAAGATTGAAGAGCTCAGGCGAATAAAGCATGGTCTGTACTTAATTCTTGCACTGCTTTAACTGAGTAATGTAATGAAACAAAATAATTTCCTACCAGTATGAACAACTTCAGCAATTTTTATGCCTGTGTGTCATGAGGCTACAGCTTCCGCATCTGTAGCAACCCTCAGAGAGAAATGGAAAGTGTCTGGCACAGCGTAGGGCTCAGTTTGTGAATTATTTCTTCTCTCAGGAATGCAGGAAGAGAAGAAACTGGTTTACCTTTGCCTCGGCTTGTCACACAGCTACTCTTTTTCCGGTATTTTTTTCCCAAATCTGTCATAGCTCTCTAGAACATAAGCACAGTGCTTTCATCTGTACCTATTTATACACACACGCATACTCATTGCAGAGATTTCTAGGGTTATAAGCGAGGTAAAACCGCAACAAAGGTAGACTGGCTTTGCAGCCCTGGTTGAGATGAGTGCTTTTTTCTATCTGTGAAGTTTCGCCCACCACTACCAACGCAGTCACCTTTGGGCTGGGCGAGTGCCAGGCAATCTGTAACAATAGACTTGTTCAAGCGTTTTAGAGCATCTAACAGAGAGAAGAATAATGTGTTGCTTGAGAGCTGCAGCAGGATGCAGATATCAGGCAGATCATGATTACCTCTAGGAAGCTGGACTTTGAAGCGGGCACCAGGGCTCACATCTTTACTCCTGGGAGTGCTGGATATAGTCTGTCAAGGCCATCAGATGTCAAAGAATAGTTTATTTCTTTTTATCTCACTGTTTTTGTGCCTTAAGTAAGATTTTTGCCCTTAGCTTCAGTAAACACTGGCTTTCTTCCCTACTGACCTTGCAGATTTAGCTTGCTGCATTGTATTGCAACGAGCACTTCTCCAAAACACACAAGTCATATTCCTAGTTCTTGTCTATCACCCCGTTGTTACTCCCCCCACAAACAGATACACACTCCCACCAGCAAAATCTGCCTCTCATCAGATGATAGTTTTCAATATGCTCTCCAACATCCTACTGAATTTTCAAGGACTTTCCACCAAACGGAAAGACAACTTCATAGCCTCAGAATTTTTTTTTCCTGCTTTATGACATCTACTGTTGCAAGACTCAAAAGTGGATTTGAATGGCCTAGAGGCAGTGTCTGGACCACTTGCCCTCCTATTTTAGAAGGAATTTTAGCTTTGCCTTTACAGTTTTCATTGTGTTCACTTTCTATTTCCTCATCTCTTCATCCTCATGCTCACCTGCAATCCTCTTTTGACTGCTGTTCAAAAGCACTGTGATGAAAGAAACACAAACTTGGGCAAAGCTTCCCTGGTGCAAAGGCAGAAGGACTTCTGATTTTGATAATTCCAAGGAGTCTAATACTTCCACAGGTGAGGCGGGCTTTGCGTGAGGCTCTGAATAAGCTCACCAGTCAGGCTGTGTGCTGCTAGGGATGAGGGGTGGGCATGGAAACCTTTCCACTCCCAGCAATGGGTGCGTATCAATCAGCCCTGCAGCCCAAGAGGAATTCCTGCACGTCATTTTGTGTGACTTGGAACAAGGAGAACATTCAGCAGTTTAGATTTTTCAAAGGGAAACAAGTGCTGCCTACATGTCCCCTCTGAAATGCACTGGCGTGCTGTAATTCTAAAGAGAATTCAATCACTGCTTTATAACCTTTTACTTTTCTTTCTTTCTTAATAATGAGAGGTATTGTATCTTATCTTGCCCGCTGGAGAAAGCAGAATTCTAATACAAGCACAGGGAGAAGAAGGAGGAAATACTAAGTAATTAATCATGGCTGTTCCTGGCCTTTGAAAGCTGAAAGTTAATGCTGGACAATCTGTGTTCTGTCTGGTTATTTAAAAGAAAAAAGATTTTAAAATCTACATATATATATATATTTAGAGTGAACAATGCTCTATTTAGCTTTTTTAATGGGATTTCACCTATTATTGGGCCACATTGTCAATTGGTGCGAATTAGCATAATTGAGTGCTGTGCTACGTGACAGGCTGAGGAGCTCCCGAGCTGGGGCTCATCATTCATCTTTTAAACCAGAAATGGGTACACTTGCTGGAGGAGCAGCTTCTTCTATAAACAGAAGTCATTTGAAATGCCCCCCCATGCCCCCCAGCCTCCCTTATTTTTTACCGGGCTGCTTTCATCGCCACAGATTCTCACAGGCAAGGTTCCCGCAGTTAGCCTGCCTCAGAAATGGTGACAGTAAGCAATGATGAAGCAGCGGAGGAGGAAGACTGCGCGTTATGGCTGTATTTCAGGTTGGGTTCTGCTGCACTCTGCTGGTACATAACACCAGCAGAACTTCCATGGTGTAAAACTCAGGATGCAGCTGAGTTTTTCCTAGAGGCACGTTGGTGTGCAGAAGAAGTCAGAATGGGGTAAATGGATGTAGAACAAAACGAAACCCGCACTTCCAGGCACGGTTTGATTTCAGAGGCTGCACTGCCTAGCAGTAGCCATTCATTTTCCCTCCAAATTGGGAAGTAGCGGGAAGTTTTCCTGCATTCCAATACATACAGAGGAAAATTACACCTCTTTCACCAAGTTTATAAGGCAATACTTTTAATATTTGACTACGCAGATGTAGTATTGATAGAGTAGAACAAAAGCAAAGCCAAATCTTGCTGTACACATTGCTAGAAGAGAAAGAGGGTAACTGTTTTTATCCATTTTTACTATAATTATCATTTTCCTGTGCTTTTAATATGGCCAAGTTATTGTGCCAGAATTTACTGGTAGAATCCATGAGCAAAATGATAGTTACCATGGCCTGTGTCAGGGCTAACAGCTACAATTTATATCCTAGGCATGACAAAAGGATGCTTCCTATAGGTGATTTTTGAAATTAATGCCAGATTTGCTATTTCTTACACAAACCCTTCCAGTTAACAGAGAGGTGCACATATACTGACACTGCAGAGTGCTTGGCAGGGCACGTTTGTAATTTTATATTGATCACTTCCGTCTGCCACCTTTTCTCAGTAGCATATCCTTACTAAAAATCCCAGGCAGCAATTCTCCAAAGGCTTTCACAGTCGAAGAGCCTAGAAGACTGGTGTGGAGTGGGTTGAAAACTAAAGGCTCCAACCACATCACAGCTATGGTGTTTGCCATGATCTATTTATTTGTTATAATTAATCCCCACCGGAAGGAGAGGAATTCTGCTTCTGGGTGGCAATACAGTTGTACCAGAAGAAGTAATTCATTTTTTCCCGTTATTTGGAAGATGTGCCAACTGTTCTTTGGTTCCTTCCCCTCTCCTGGAAATTATAGCTCACAGTGGAACTGTGCAGATGCCAGTTCATTGATCTGCACTCCAGAGGTAAATAGATTTCCTCCAGCTACTCTAAAAAATGTCACGAAACAAAAGTGTAGTTCTTGAGAAGAGCTGATCTGTCAAAATAGTGTTACCATTCACCGATATTTTTTTTTTTGAATGGGAGTATAAGCCTTCTATGCATATTTAAGTATCTTTTAAAAGAAAAGGTACCAAAATTAGCTTCACCATGATGCTTCCTCCTCCCTGCATTTTTGGTTCAGTCTGGTCCTCATTCACATCCTCAGACACCTCATCAGTTGCCTCAGAAGGATTTAGACAAGCTTGTGCTTCTGCAGGCACCAGGAAATTGCTGTTTGATTCATCCCAGCGCTGCTCCTGCCTGGTATGCCTCTGCATCATGTATGCACACATGGGCACACCTCTCCGAGCTCAGGGTTGCCTGTGCTGAACAACGCTGACCCCGTGGGTGACTGACATTGTTAGGAGAGAAATTTCTGTTCTCTATTTATTAGGGCCAGACAGCTCTTAGGAATAATTTGTTCTTGCTGAGCACAGTAAGAAAGCTGTTGCAATTTATTGAACTAGAGATGTTCAATAATGGTCACTTTAGCTTCAGATATTGTGGTTTAGTGATTAAAGCACAGGGGTTGCACCCAGAATGTCTGAATTCAGGTGCGACACTGAGTAAATGTGACCTTTGTCAAATGCCTCAATTACCTCCATCCACAGAAGAAAGAACTGAGATTAAAACAACTTCTAGTTTGCATTCCTCAGCTTCAGATGTAGGACAAACATCCCATACCTTTGGAAAGAATTTGATTTATATTCGGGCATAAGAGTGCCTGGGCTTAGTGCCCTAAAAATTGATAGCCCTAAAATGCAACATCTCTTCAACATAGGTGATCATCGCTAACTTAGAAGTCAAGGCGATGTTACACATCATTGTCCCCTTCAAGTTTGTAAAAGACTTGGCTGGAAGGTGCCATATAACCCCAGATTATTAGTATTACATTCATGATAGCAAGAGAAGAAAGTGATCTCAGACCAGAGGTACATGAAACATTCCCGCATTTGACCATGGCCAGGCATAGCACAAGACGAGGAGTTTGCCAGAGCCGTGTGCTTTGCCAGAGCTGCATTACGTTGCAGGGGGAGCATGGGACTGAGCCCTCTTTCTTCAACAGCCCCAGTTCCAAACCGGTAACATGACAGCTGAATATACAATGAACCCAGATATGTTTCATGAATATTTGAGTATTTCAGCTAAACGTTTGATTTTCTGGAGAGTATTCACCTAAATGACACTCAAGCATGTGAAAGGCTCTCAAGAAACAAACTAAGGTATGCGAACCCAATTAAATTGCAATTCACCGCTGACTACTAACAGCCGTTCTCCCCAGAGAAGCATTTGTTTTATTTGCTCAGCTGTATGAAGACATATATTGGTTGCCTAGACTGTTGAAGGATTTTCCACAGGGTTTTTGTGCCATTAAAAACATGTTCTAGGGAAATGGTACCTGGTTTTGCAATTCTTGAAAACATATATCTTTGATTATTTTGTGATTCTGTGATACCAACAAGAGGAGCAGGAGACAGGAAGGTCAACAGCAGCAAAGGGTTTTAAGATGGCGCTGGGTGAATTCATGAAGGGAATTATATGATGTAGCTCTTGGTGGTCACAAGAGACTAGACTTGATAAGGCAGCAAGTCTCTTCGAGTCTGATTTTCCTGAGAGGTTTTTCTTCTTTGAAAAAAGAAAAGAGAGGAGAGGAAAAAAAAAGCCTGGATGGTTCTCTGCTGTGGTGGAGGCCTGTCAGTTTAGTTCATTTTAGAGATGAGCACGTCAAGGAAGAGACAGTGGAAAAAAACCTTGAGGCGCCTACAATGCACTAAGTATAATCAGAAATGCTTTTGACCGCTCCTGTAATGCAACACTAGGGTCATCTGCAGGCCTCAAACTTTCAATATTAGCAAGGCATTTTTGAATCACTGCATCATCTAGTTCCATTTTCCTTAATTAACTTCTAAATAGTATAAAACAGCTGCTCCTGGAGCAACTTTTAGGCACTGAAGATAATTTTCTGAGGCTGGTAAACAAGAACTGCTGTGCATTTATGACAGATTGACAAATAAGAATGCAAGAAAGCTTCAGACATCACAAAAAAAGGTGTTAGCTACTGTAGTACCCCAGTTCCCAGGTTAGTGCCCAGGGTACTTAATATTACAGTATTAAACAGGATGATAGATGGTTGATGATTTCAAAAATTGCCCATGGTGGAGAAAGTGACAATATATGGGTTTTAATTGAGCAGTGAAATCCAATGATTTTTTTATTGTGCAATCATTTACCTGCAGAGTTATTAAATCACTACGCAGATTGAAAAGCAGCTTTGCTGCTGCCCTGCTGTGATTTTCCCATGGTTAGTCCTGTTCCTCTATGGAGTAACACTTGCTTTCCTCTTTAACATTCCCATTCTTGAGAGCTCTACTCTTTCCCAGTCAGGATCCCATTATATTTCTGTTCCTTCCTTGCCCCCAGAAAGCCTTGTCTTGTGCTTAGGAAGTTATGCACAAAGCTTTTAAAAGATTCCCCAGCCTGGCAGGTAAAGTGATAAGGCGCTGATCCAATGGCCAGGACATACTCTGTCATGCTGGAGATGAGACCTTCAAGCACAGAATGAGAGACTCCAGAGCTGTTTACAGATTTCAGTTTCTTTACCTTCTTTTTGTGGTCTAGCCTACTTTTGTGGTGACATTTTCAGGAAATGTGTTCTACACTCAGCTCTTCTCCAGACAAAGAGCTCTTCCATTCATCCCTGCAGCCAGACAATTACTTAGACTTAGAAAGTAAACTTTAATACTCAAAGTTTTGGTAGGAGCATCTTAAAAGTGCCCTGAAGTGTTAGGTTATAAAACATCCTTGCTCCTGGTGCCCTGTCTACACCTCTTCAGCAGACACAGCCTTCTGTTCAATATTTGCATTTCAATAGGCAGAGAGGGGCAGAGGTGCACCCTTACTCCTAATCTCCTGGATAGTTTGGATTGCGGCAAGTTAATAAAAAAAGGGGAATTCTGTGAACCAGCCCATGCTTGAAAAGGGGGAAGTTAAGAACCAGCCAGAGTTTAGCTCCAATGAAGTCTTACAGATGGATATACAAACACCTAGACACCAGGATGGCAGTATCTGCGAGAAGTGTTCCCCTGTAGTTAGTGTGTCAGAGACAAATAGCTGAGCAAAATGCTGACGGCTGCTACCTACTCACTGCGGTATTTGAGACATGCACTTGCTCTGCAGCACTTACACTGAAAATAAAAGCAAACCAGTGTTTGTGATATCACAAGGTAGAGCCCAGACTTTTTTGCTTTCAGCTAGAAAGCCTAAAAAAGGCAGTCCCTTCAAGCGTGTTAGAAATAGAAGCCTATTTTAGAAGGGACATGAAGTTATCAGTGCAAATTAATAGCGCCAGATGGGGGGTTAAATTACTGCCTCAGAGCTGAAGACATGAGACAGAATGAAAGTGGTAGACTATAAAAAGGGTATCACCAGAAGTGATGAGATCCCACTGCGAGGTGGGATTTGTGAACACCGTGCTCGTGCTTGCAAGCAGTTGCTCAGATGAATGATTTTATGGGTCAGAGTGAGGGAGAGAAAGCAAAGAACTCACAGTCGTCTTGAAGATTGTGTCTCATAGTTTACTGCTTTGCTCAGGACAAGCTGTCCAGCAGCACAGGCTACAATTAAATATCACAGAACTTGGTCTCCTGAGCTGGCACACAGTGGCCAGGACAGAGGAACTCACCAGAGCAGTTAAATAAATGTGTCTGTGTGTTGGGTTTGGGTAATGGCGGGGCTAGAGGGGTGGCTACTGTGAGAAGCTGCTAGAAGCTTCTCCTGTGCCTGATAGAGCCAATGCCAGCCAGCTCCAAGGTGGACTCGCTGCTGGCCAAGACCGAGCTCATCAGCAATGGTGCTAGTGCATCTGGGATACAAATATTTAAGGGGAAAAAAAATCTGCACACCTGCAGCTGGAGAGAGCAGTGAGAATGTGTGAGAGAAACAAGTCTGCAGACACTAAAGTTCAAAGAGAAGGAGGTGGAGGAGGTGTTCCAGAAGCCAGAGCAGAGATTCCCCTGCAGCCCATGGAGGATAACAGTGGAGCAGATATCCACCTGCAGCCCGTGAAGGAGCCCAAGCTGGAGCAGGCAGCTGCCCAAAGGAGGCTGTGATCCTGTAGGAAGCCCGTGCTGGAGCAGGCTCCTGGCAGGACCTGTGGACCTGTGGAGAGAGGAGCCCACACTGGAGCAGGTTTGCTGGCAGGGCTTGAGACCCTGTGGGGCACCGATGCTGGAGCATTCTGTTCCTGAAGGAAGGGACACACGCTAGAGCAGTTCATGAAGAGCTGTGACCTCTGGGAATGACTCATGTTGGAGCCAGGGAAGAGTGTGAGGAGTCCTCCCTCTGAGGAGGAGCAAGCAGCAAAAATAATGTGTGATGAACTGACTGCAGCCCCCATTCCACATCCCTCTGCACCTTTGGTGGAGAGGAGGTAGAGAATTTGGGAGTAAAGTTGAGCCTGGGAAGAGGGAGGGGGGAGATGAAGGTATTTTAAGACTGAGGTATTTATTTCTCGTTGCTCTACTCTGATTTGATGGCTAATATATTAAACTAATTTCCCCAAGTTGAGTCTGTTCTGCCCGTGATGGTAATTGGTGAGCGATCTCTCCCTGCCCTTACCTCAACCCACAGCCTTTCATTATATTTTCTCTCCCCTGTCCAGCTGAGGGGAGTAATAAAGTGGCTTTGGTGGGTACCAGGTGTCCAGCCAGGGTCCAGCCACCACAGGCTATTTGAGGTGGGACAGCACTAACTGGGTCGGCACTGAGTCGGCTTCCAGAGCAATAGGGACCTTCACTAGAAAAAATCCAGCTTTAAGGGTGTTGTTACTGAAAAATGGCAGTTGTTACATTAAGAAAGCAATTCTTTAATACAGTTATTTCTCAAAACTATTCAGTTATATTTCTCTCGGGTGGGAAGAATGTTTCTTCCCATCACATCCCCACTTTCACTGGGTAAAGAGAAAGTAAAAAAATAACTTTTTCTAATTATGAACAGAGCAAGGAAAAAAATGAGGAGGGATTATGGCAAAATGTTCAAATGCCAAGTCCTCAGAAAAATGAGACACTCCAAAAAACCAAGTAAGAACATTTCTGCAAAGTCTTTTAAACCAGCACTTGGACTAGGGGTGTGCTGATGCCTAAAAGCCTACAGGTATGTGCCAGAAACACCTGTACAGACTATTAACAGGATGGCTAAGAACCTGCCAAGGGCAGGGCCTACCAGCCAGAGATAGCTCTTCCCCAGCTGACATACCATGCTGGTAATAAGGCATCCTACAGAGCTGAAATAGCTAGAATGATAGATACAAGAAAAGGAAGTTGTTTCAGTGGCAGGACACATTCCATTTCAACTGAGTATTTAGTCCTGGATGGTTAGCTGGGGTAAATCAGTACAATCAGGAGAGCAAACCTGATCAGCACTATGTGGAGATCCTGACCACAACTGACTTAAACCCCTACTTGAAGAGGAAGAGGAAAGTCTTTTTGGCAGTAGTTAAGCTCTTTTTAACTCTGGGCACAGTAACAAAGGAGCTTGTTCACAAAGCAGGCGTCTTAAGTGCAAACACTTCAATAATGCATAGCTGCATTGTGCAGAAGACAAGCGGTGGAGCTGCTCCTCCTTTCCAAGGGAAGTGCAGCGTGTAACCAGTGCACACAGCACAGGATAGAAGCTCAGGAAGCATTGACTGCCATTCCTCATTTTCTCAAAAGAAAAAAAGGGCTGCACTTCTTGTCTTATGCACGCCACAAAGAACCAACAGCTCAACCCCTGCGTAAATCTCAGAGTTAATAATGATTTAATTCACTGACTGAGCAACTGGGCAGGAAGTTACAACATATGGTGGTTTACACAAGGTGGGAACAAAGCCTGTTCCATAAAACCCTTAATCAGTTGAGCATAATTGGAATTTTGCTATGAATCATCATATGTCTAAAGGAGAACTTGGTCAGACCCTCTCTCCAGCGTGGCAGAGCAGAACTGACTCACCTCTAATGAATCCATTCTTTAAGTCCAAAGCAGGGGCAAGGCTGAGAAAAGTGGCTCATCAGCACCTCAGTAATCACATGGCTGACATACTCTCAAGGTGTGACTCAGTTGAAGAAGCAAGAGAACAATTTGCAGCAAATCAATTATATAGTGATATCCTTACAATTTTTCTGTGTTTTGGGAATGCTCACAACAAATCTTTATTTTTCTTGACTTTCTCTTCAGCTGAAATGATTTGATGAATCTTTTCTCAGAAAATAATTTCTAGATCTCCAGACTGCTCATTGCACACATTGGAAGTCCCAACCTGTGCTGCTTTCCTTCTGTTTTGGTCAGAGGGCTTCTGCTCCCTTCCTGAGGGTGCAAGGGCTACAGATGTGAGAAAGCCGAATTGCAGCTGGGTATCTGTTGGTCGCTTTTCCTCAGCTGAGCTATCATGTTCGCTTCTGCAGAAATAGCAACTGTCACTAGCAATGGTCACAAGAGATGTAGCCCGCAGAGATTCACACTGAGCGAAGAAGAGTATCTAGGACAGGGAATTAGCTTCTCTGGATTCTAACGTTCCTCATAGATGCTTTAACATTGTTAAAAGGCCTCCTAAAGGAAGATGACAGGCTATTCAGGTCTGCCCTGAGTAAAACGGAGGAACAAATAGCAATTGCAGGAAAGCTAATATAGTATGATGCAGTTACATGAAAAATTCTAAGCAGGTTGCTGGGAGTGCTGGAAGGGGAACATTCAACCTGAATTTTAGAAAAATCCCTTTCTGTGCTGAAATATGGGGAAGAGCCACAAAACTGGCTTTGAATCAGTGAGGTGTAAAAAGTTTTTGTGGCCTGGATGACAATCTCATTTCCACAGACTCAGGGTGCAGTGGTTGCTCTGAGATGGGACATAGTAAGCAAGGTGCTTGAGATCAAGAGAGAGTCCATTTCAGCCCAGGGGTGGATTACTTTGAGCTGAGATAGAGACACGTGATCCACTCTTTAAATTTCTTAACGGAACTGCCAGGACACGTCTCTCTTCAAAGGAAGAGAAGACGTATACATGTGGACTTGTAAGGGTCAGCAGCAATCTGGCAGTCTTTGAGCAAATTATACACACTGCAGGGCTGCCAAATACAGCTGGACCAAAGGGACATGTCCAGATGTAACTGCAGATGTCATAGGAAATTAAGCCGTTCACTTGTGCTTGTGATTTAAGAAGTTCCATTTCTAGGTCAGATGACAGCTTAGTTGGCCATTACTGCAAACATCTCTAACTTTTCTTGAAGTTTGCTGCCTAGAACTCGTGAGAAAGCAAAGGACAAGTACCATTTTTATGAGAAGCACATTGTAAAACCACGTGAAGAATTAACTTTATAGAGGTTAACAATGAACTAGGGCAGTAAGTTGTTAAAGGATGAGGTTCTCCAGTACTTAACAGAAAACATAAACTGAAGAAAAGAGTTGCAACTATTTGTTGTCGCTGTGAAAAGCAATATTGCCAGTTTCGCGTATGTAAAAATGTAAATATTTGTAAATAGTAGATACTATTGTTTGTGATGAAGTAGATTTCTGAGTAAACTACCAGTAAAGTTTATTCATCTGTGTTGCTGTTGTGTCCTGTTGAATGATACCCTGCTACAGGTGCTAACTATGAGTCACTGAGAGACAGATTTTGTGCTTAATAAATCAGACCAGCAAAGAATATAGAACCAGTGTTTGATCAATGCTGCTGAAATTAATTTATTTCAGAATTCAACCACCTCAGTCTGTATTGCCACTTAAACTACTTGGTATTTCTCACATGAGGACATTTCAATTATATGGTAAAATCTGAAAGCTCAGAATGTGAAATATTGGGGGAAATTCCGTATTTTAAAGAAGAAATGTTATCCATTTTCTACCAATTTCAATACCAAAGAGAACAGTACTGCCCTCCAGAAGTAACATAACCTATTGCATTTATGTTAGTAGCTAGTTAACTAAGTATGGGTACAGAATGTGTGATAAGATAGTCAGATCCCTAGGCAGTGAAAATGGACCTTTGATTTACTAGAGAAAAGGAATCATTTTTGTCAAAGCTTTGAAAAGGATAAGAGTAATCGTTAGAAATAAATACTTGCACTTTTTTCATTTTCTGCAAAGCTTCCATTTATGTATGAAATGAAGTTTTCATCTTCTTAGTAAGCTTTTTGATCATTATTTGATTAGTTTCTAAAATCAGCCTATTGCACGTTTCTAGCGAAATGGCAATTTATTTTTTTTTCTGTTTCTTTGCTTTCTTGTGTCTATCTATGTGTCTGGCATGAGTCTAGTTCAACTCCTGCCAAAGAGTCGATACTGATGAATGACATTTGTACTGTTGTTTAGTCCAAACCCCCCTAACACATTTAGACTGATTATAGGCTTCAGAGCCAAGAAATACTGATAGACAATCAGATCTGGAAAGAGAAGGGGACAAAGGTTTTCTTGCTTGTGCTTTGGAGATACTAAAAAAGCTTTTTTAGCTTCATAACTTTGGCAACAGAAATGTAGTGAAAGTGGGGAATGTTTACATCTCATTTTTGGCTGAGATGAAGCAGATGAAGACTGATAGGGCTTCCCATGGCTGAGCCGTTTCTGGAGATGATGCGTTAGATGTCTGGGATAATAGGGAAGGTGGGGTTAGTAACCTCCAATGCAACTTCCTGTCTCTTCTGGAAATAATATTAAGCATGAAATGTATAGCCTTGAAACTTATATTGTCTGGAGTAGCAAAAGCAGTGCCATGTTTTAGAAAGAAGCATCTTTTTGGAGAAATCATATTTTAATACTGATATCCTGTTGAATTCTGTACTTGTACCACAGCATACACTTGTCATTGTTTCCCTATGGTGCCTTCTGGGCATCTGCTCAAGTCTTAGGCTCCCATGGGACAAAATCACCCACCAGAACAGGTGGAAAAGCTTAACACAGTTCTCCTTTCCTTGGCTTTCCACACACTCCATGCCTTAAAACAACGCCAGCTGATAGGCACTGCTGGATGGGGCCACCAAGATTCTGAGGCTATGTATCAGTCAGGGAAGATTGCCAAGGCACTTGCTGGGAGGTGGTTGAGGGGATCCCCAAAAGGCTTCTCTTTTGTGATCTCCTTCTGTCTAGTTTTGGAATTGCTCCTGTTTTGAGATTGCCCGTGCCCTGGGAGCGGATAACCACTGAGGGTCAGAGGACAGTAGTTATCCACTTTTGGACCTGGCTCTCTGTGAGCAGTTGGTCATGCCATGAACTTCTGGCAGTTTGCCCACAGACCTTTAGTGTGTGACTGACACTGCTCCTCAGTGGTCATAGTCTTTATGTCCAGAAGAGCTAAGGTAGTAAGTCCTAGTGGTCAAACCTCTACTCCAAGGTAGGGGGACGTGAAGAGCGTATTTAATGACTCATATTTAATGATTCATTGCTTTTCCTCTTAAATGGGTATAAGTGACACAATGCTGGTTTTGGATTTTGTTCTGGATCTGGCAGCTTCTTGGGCAGGAACCTGTAAAGGCTTTGCTAACAATTTCAATTTGCTGGTGCAGGTGGCAGACTGCTTTGACAGGCCATCTTCACCTCTTAACTGTTACTACATCTGCTAACCAAGGGCAAGTGTTAACCAGCAGTGGAGCAAAGGAGCCTTCTCAGCAGCCCAAACATGGCACATGCCTTACCTAGTCAAGCTTCACTGGCTCAATTACATTAATTTGCTCCTGACCCAATGCTCCCAGCGCTGCAGTTCAATGTGTTTATTAATTCTAGGAACGAGTTTTCATATGAATTTTATTGTTGCGCTGAGACACAATGAGGTGAAGGTATGTGGCTGCTATTCTGTTCTCCGCATCTCTTCCCTAAAGCACAGCATTTGCTCTGCCTGTATTATTTGTGAGCTTCTATTAGTGCTTAGCTTAAGGCCTGTTGAAATGTCCTGGAAATACAATAACCTCATTAAGCTTTGGGACAGATTTTTTAATTCTTGTTCCTGTTTTAAGTCAGAGGAGGTTTGAATCCTAAAGAACTAGGTTTTCCCTGTCACAAAAAGTTTCTCTATCCTGGCTCAGACATAAAATAACTGGGAGACCTTTCCTAGTGGATGATCACTCCTGACATCAATCAACTTCTGTCTCAGGACTGATGGGTTGGTCTGTTGTTTTCCATCTCAGGGAATCTTACACATTCCTCAGAAGAAGTTGGCACAGGTCATTACGGAGACAGGTGACTGGACTGAGTGGACTCATATGGTGATGCAGCATAGGAAGTGCCACGTTTCAATAGCAGAGAACTTTCTTTTACCACAGGGGAATATTACTGGATATTCATAAGCAGGGGAAATCTCTGCTTTCGAAGAACGATTATTAAATATGAATAAATATTGTTTTTTCATTAGGAATAAAGTTAAATATAGTTAGACAAGGTAGTCAATAGGAGCTACTATGACATCAGCCTTCTGAGCTAAAATTTGCTACTGCCTGCTTCATAAGGAAGACTTCATTGCTTCAGCAGAAGTGGGATGAACTCCTCTGGGAAAAAAATTACGCAGGAGTAAGTTTCTCACCTTAACCTGACAGGGAGAAGGATCTTTATAGTGTTTCATTAAAGAGAGTGACCTGTTCCAAGCTCTTAGGCTAAGTCCTCAGAAAAGACAGATTTAAAATCCTTCCCTCAATGAACCCAGCGATAGTTTAGTTCACCCAGCCCAAGGCACTTCACTGCTTTCCAGCAGTGAAGAAAAGGAGGCGTGCAGAGCCCATCCTCACAAGCTGGTGGTTTTTTCTTAAATACAGAATTAATCTAAAAGTAATTTTCTACATTTTCTAGTTTCAGCCACAGCTACAGTTATTTCTGTAGGCCAGGACAAAATTTTAAATCATGGCCTGTGTTTTTGGGTTGTCTGAAATTCAGACTGAAGATAAGTTTGCTTCACAGACTGCTGCCAGCTGTCTACTGGGCGTCGACGATGGTTCATGTTCGTCCAGGGCCTGTCTGAAGTTTCAGACAGCGATTACCCTCCATGTCTAAGGAAACCCGAAGAAGTAATTAGTCTTTTTTCTGACTCTGCTATCCTGCATTACCTAACCTGGATTCAAGGCAGCTTCACAATGAGGAACGGGGAATACAGGGAAAACAGGGAAAAGGGAAGAAAATAAATAATTTGTCAGCTTGTTGTTGTGCTTCCCTTCACCTGGGGTTGGAACAAAAGCAGGACTGAGCACAAAGCCTCCCTAACAGCTGCACAGCTCCGTCCCCCCGAGGGGAAGGAGGCTTCCTAACCAGACCCCTCTCCTTGCCCACCGCCTGCTGCACCCTCCACTCCAAGGACATGAGCTCGGGTCTGGCTCCTGCAGGGCTCCAGCGCTGGATCCTGCAGCAGACTGTGCACGCTGCAGCGGCGGACAGCAAATCCCCGAGGCAGAGGGCTTCATTGCATCAAATATTAAAATGGATACTGCAGCATGCCCTCCTTGCTTTATTCCTGCCCGAATTTAACACCCAGGAAACCTTCTTCTCAGCCTCTTCGTTGCAGCCTTGGAAGCAGCACTTGCAGCAGAGTCACTCACTGCAGAGACTGTAGTGCCCTCTGGTTTGTAGGAACCAGGGTATGTTGCCGAGAGCAAGGAGATGACATCCTGGGAAAGAAGGAATTGTGGGTGCCGTTGTGAGTGGTGGGACAGGGCGAAAGGCATCCCGATGCTGATGGGGCTGCTCCAGAGCAGAAAAGCCCAGTGAGGACAGGCAGGTGCTGCAGAAAACATGCATCTCAGGATGAGTTTGCAACACATCCCTCTGAAGAGAAGAGTGCTCCTTTCTCTGGCAGCCACCCAGGTCCAAAGAGTAATAAACCTCCAAAATGGATTATTTTTCTTTAAAAATAGGGCATGCCCCTCCCACAGGCTTCTCAAATAAATCTCTTTTCCCTATTCTCGTCAGCTCAAGGTCACCTGGAAGTGCAGCTTTTTCACCAGCACGTTGGTGTTTCACCACATGAGGAAGGAGACCAGAAAGCCTGAGGGCTGTGACCACAGACATACTTGCTGTCTTTGCCCATCACACGTTGTTTCTGGGCTAAGCCTGGGGCATTTCGGACAATGGTTTGGCTGTCAGTCACAGGGCTCCATGCTTACAAGGGCTGAAATACAGTTACAAAGCTCTCTTAAGCCTTTAACTGATTTAAGTGACATAAATATTCCTTTTTTTTCCCTCAACAATGGTGGGTTTTTTTCATTTCCTTGAATAAAGAGCTTTTAGTCTACCAGATGGGTCCAGGCTGTGTGCCCTCAAGATGTGCTCTTTAGATGCATTTTCAAAGCTTAAGAGAGTAACTTCATGTAAATCTGTGGTCTTCAATTTACCCTTGGGTTAAGAGCGAAGGCAGCAGCTGCACTACAAGATCTCTTGCACCGCGTGGATTTTCTGTGTCGTTGGGGTTTCATGAAGGAAGAACTCATCTCCCTCATTTTATTCACTTATTGAGAAATAAGTGTCAGTGCCATGAGAGCAGCTCAGTCTGAAATATCTGAACTGGGCAGTGTTGCTTGCAGAAAAGAAATTCTGTAGCGGACATAGAATGGTTCCCACATTACTCTCGGGTCAAGAATGAAGACACGCTTATTAAACCAGGAAGTTAGATTACATAAAATACACATGAAAACAATGATTGCTTTAGGCTTAAATTGGATTATATTCAAGTGACGTTCATGTCCCATCCTGCTGCCTTTACTTACAGGAGTAGCATTTATAAATATGGAGTAAAGCATGTCAATATTCTTGATTGGAACTTATTTTACTAACAAATTACTTCATTAGCAACTATTGTTCCTGTCTTCAAAATATTCCCATTTCTAAATAGCTTCAAACATACATTTGCAGGAGGGCTAGAAGTGAAGGGAGAGCTCTCCAAACTAAAACCAACTGAAAAAAATGAAGGGGTTGTGGTTGATATTGAAAGAGCGTTTCTACCCAAACCTGAAGAAATGGCTCTCTGCTGGGGGGGTCTCAGAGAAGAGACACATTTACTGTTTCCTGAACAGCTCCAGCAAAACCCTTGGGTGCACCATCTGCTTGAGAAATCTATCCTTGAACACTGACCACTTAGTCACTTAAAAGTGCAAAAGCATCATGTGGGGTAGTGTTTCCTTATTTTACAATGCCTGATCTCACAGGCCATAGTGTGGTCAACTCCTGACTCCTCGTTTGGGGACATCTCCAGAAGCCACCTACCACTGCTGGGCACCCTTTTGGGAGGATGTCTGCTGCTGTCCCTCTTATTCACGCATTTCTTCTGTGTCATGGATCATGCTGGGCCAGATGTACTCAGCATTATGAGTTGTACACCCCCAGCCTGCTCTCATCACGGGCTTTGCCCCGTGGTCCTTGTCATGCTGCAGCTTCGTAAGCAGCCGTGCCTCTTGCTCCTGGTCTGCTGGGGGCTGAGTCTGGGTGAGTCATCTCTGCGATGCTCTGGAGGCAGCACTGCTGATAGTCGCTTGTCCTTGGGACGCGCTGTGCTCTCCTACAGAGGACTGGAAAAGCAGACTGTCTCAGCTGAAAACCAGAATTTCTCTGAATTGATGCTCAGGTAAATGAATGCAAATGTGTCTAAATAAATGAGAACCTTGTGAAGGTAGAGGTTGGAAGGTAAATCTTGTTTTTCTGATGTATAACAAATCCTGTTTTACGATTTAGAAGAATCAGACTGGCTGTCACTATTCATCCACTGCAAGGAATATTTTTTTCCTTCATTTCGTCATGACTCTTCATAAAGCCTCCAGTCTTAAAGGCCCCAAGTCACCCCACGTAGGTCCCAGAGATGGCTGAAAAAGGTTTAGGGATTTCAATGAAAAAAGAATTGGAGCTTTCATTGCCAGGCAGCGAGGCAAAATCCCCCTGCCCTCAGCTGTGTAGCCCACACTCCGCTCCCCAGCTTGAAATCTGGAGTGACTTGACAGTGAGACTGTGGGAATATCCAAGCACAGTTCTGGGAAGATCCTCTATTTGTTGAATTCTGCAACTTGTTTGGGACCAGACTGTGATTGCTCTCAAATGTTACTCACTAAATTTTTTTCTGCTGACTTTATTCTTTCCATTTCTGTTGGTAATATGTAAATTGCTCTTGTCCCAGCTCACCCTGTGGTTCATCATCCAGCAGCTGAGCAAGTGGGTTAGCTTTGTTTCAACACATGCTATAGCCAAAGAAACCTCTTGGCCATGCTGTGTGTAGACCTTCGCGTGTGATCCTCCATCTATCTAGCTCCAGGTGTGCTTCTGTGCCTTAGATGAGTATAAGGCAGCCTGGTTTTCAGCTTTTGTTTTGTTTTCTTTTTTAGTCCTGTTTTCTGCAATAAAAACACTCCTGTGCTACAACAGTGAACGTACCCCCTTGCCATCGGCAGTGGTTGTACCTGCACACCTCAGAGATCTCTGCATATAAATTATTTAAATTCTTAACTATAAAAAAATTTCAATAGGAATCCTATATACCATTGTGTTGCAAATCGTTAGCAGATCAGCTTCCCGGTAGCCAGGCTGCTGAGGCCCACGAATCAGTCAATTGTTGTTGATTTTATTTACGTGATCAAATTTAGTCTCGTGGTTTATTGTTCAGCAGAGCTCTGTAAATCTCATGTAACCCCACAGGACCCACCCAACTCGTGTCTTTCCTGAACCTTTCCCCTACAGATTATATCACAGCCTATTTCAATATATCCATCTCACTTAACGAGAACATGGACAGCAGCAGGGAAAAGGGGGAGGGGGGGCTTTTGCAAAATGTTGTAAGTTCTGACCTCTCAGGGCCATCATCTGTGGGCTGATGAGATTCAACTGATAGCAAAGCCACTGAAAGACCCAGGGAAGGGGCATCATTCCTACAAGGAACTGGAACACTTTCTACTCCTAAGGAAAAGGTTAGAAACCAAACCAGACTGTCTTATGTGCCCTTGCAGGGCTTAATTCCTTCACAAACATGTGCAAACTGAATAAAAAGAATGAGCTAAATAAAAATCCTTGTGCAGAGAGAAAGATTTTGATCCTCTGTTAAAACAGTTTGAGCGGAAAGGATTTTGTGGCCTCTTCATTAATCTGCTGATCACATGGTTGAAAGCGATGCCCTGGAGGCACTATCTAGCCTGTTGTTGGATTGATTGGTCAACAAAAAAAGAAAAGCAAAAAAAAAAAAGGCATGGAAGTTGTGCTCTTGTATTAGTACAGCTAAATCCTCGCCTGCAAGTCTGGGTAATCTTCACTGGAGGAGAGTGCTGGGTTTTTTTTCATCAGCCTGTGAAGGCTGAAATGGACTTCAGAAGGAAGAGAGGTTTCTAAATCAGTCTCTTGAGCCTGTAATAAATAATGAGGAATTTGCTACCCTGCACCAGGGAGAGCCGGTGTGCATGTGTGCCCTTGGCCTCTTCGAATTTGTATTACTGATTCCTGGGAAACGAGTAGCAGCCAGGAATTAGTTGTAGGTATGAATCAGAAAGCAGCAGTGGCCTTTGAAAACGAGTAAGTTTTGCATATCCATGGGGTGCTATTAAGCATTCCTATGGCTAATATAATTTGTTACTTAGCCTAGAAATGTCAGATGCTTTCAATATTTAACTCACACAACTGTAAGTGCATTGTAAGTTTACATCTTAAACAGTTGTTCTCAATTTACTGGTTTTGGTATAAATATTCACCAGTAACAAACAGTAGATATGACATGAGGATGTTCCCATTTAATCTCTCAGTTTGTCCCAGTGATGGGAGCAGCCAGATCCTCTCCCTTGTCTGCAATACTTCAGGTTTTTGGGAGTGGGTCTGGGCTGGTCAAGGGTCCAGCTTCACTTCAGGGAGATGAGCTGTTTAATAGCAGTAGATTTTTTTGGTCATTGTGACTCTATAAAGGAGCCTGGAAATAATAAAATTTAGATCTGTAAAAGGTTTATTTGTTTAAAATGGGGTTTGCAGTCCCTTTTGCCATATAAATTGCATTTTTAAAAGATGCTCAGCTGTGTCCTTAAATTGTGGCCACTGCATTTTTTGTACTCACATGTCTATCTGTGTATCACCTATATACAGACAGAGAATGTGGGTGGTTTAAAACTATATAGTGTTCTTTCTTTTTATAATATGGCTGTAGCTATTTCTTTTTCTTTCTTGAAGGGAAGTTTATCAAAGCTCTTAGACTTTCTTCAGCTTTAACTCCTACTTCCACAGTTTCAGTTCCCAGTGGAGACCCAGTTCACTTTTATAATCCAAAACAGAGGAGAGTGGAGCTGGAGGTAGGGCTGGGCTGCCCTGGACATGGCAGAAAGTGAACCCTGAGTCAAGAGCATGACTGTTGGCCTGCAAAACACAAGATATCCTTGGGGATAACCCAGAGCGCCCTCAGAAAGGTCAACCTTATTTGGTTTTTTGCTTGTCCATTATTAAAGCTCCGTTGCCCTAGAGAAAATCCATTGGCAGCAGTGGGGAGGTGCAGATGGTCTCCTGGACTCCTTTCAGACACATTTTGGATAGCAGTTCCTTGAGGTGATTGCGCTGTAACTCAGACCTATAATCTCTTGTGCCTTTTCTATTTGACTTACGGTGTTGCGTTTCCACCTGACAGTGCCCTCACCACAAACGGCTACATGCACAAGGGAAAAACCTCAAGTTGGCAAGCTTCCTTCTGCCTACCTGCTTCAAATGCTGAATGATATAATGAACAGAAGGGTAGACAGACAGACAGGTTGATATATGGATGATGAAATTGTTTCTTTCAAGATAAGGCTCTTTAATTTGAAAAAGAAAAGAACACGAACAGTCAGTGATAAACAAGAGTCTCAAAGACAATGAGATCTTTTCTTTAACATCATTTTTTCCATCTCTTATAACTGAAAAAAATCACCCTTCTTCAGTTTAAAATCCCATTCTACAAATAACACCATCAGCCCAGTTTCATAATGCTTATATTTCGTCTGCTGCTGATTTGACTGGCGACTTAGTTAAAGAAGATTTCTGTTAAAAGTTTATCAGTCCATTGGTTGAAACATGGCCAGATTTTTGTCGTCAGGCAGAAATGAAAGGAAAGGATGAATATTAGAAATATAAGGAAATGCTTTGTTTACTGCAAATATATATCAATAAGGGAAAGTTGTCATACTTGTATTCCTAAAGCCCTCATGATAAAAGTGTATAGAATTTTATTCCCCTATTAAAATGTTTATATATAGCAGCAGCCAAGCATGTGGGTTCTCCACTGGCAAAGCAACGCTGCACTTACAAGGTGTCAGTGGTGCTGGGAGGGTAAAAAGAGCATAAATCTAAGACGGAATGCTGAGAAGGAGGGAGGGAGTGGGGCTTGTACAGCACTCAACTAAACAAATACAAGTTATCAAGTCCTGTTGCTGGTGTAATACAGCTCAGGGGCAGGGCTAGGTGTGAGTCCTGGACTGAAAAGAACTCTTGCAAAGACAAACCACGCAGAAGGAAATGAAATGTTGCCTGCCTGAGTCTGATGATAGCCTGGAACAAACACCATCAGGGGAACACCTCATTCCTGCCTATCGCTTTGAAATCAGAGCTACAACATTGATGCTGATGGTGTTAACCAGGTCACTGATGATCTTTTAAACTAAAATATTGAATTAGCCACAAATTCTTTTTCCATATTTGCCCGTCTACCAAAATCATCAGCCATTCTGTACTAAGTTTGTAAAAGTGCTAGTTACACTCACAGCTTGTCTCGCCCATTCCTAAAAGCATCAGGATTAGTAAAGAAGGGATAGCACCAATTTTTAACATACAAATGAAGAATTTCATAGCTGTTTTAATGACTGAGGTATTAATTGTTCCATTCAATTAGTTTTTTAAAAATAGCTTTCAAATTAAATAAAGCTACTACAAAATTTCCCCCTGACTTGCAGACTTCCACAAATGCAGCAGAAATTAGCTCTACTTTGTGACAGAGGCCAATGCAAATGTGCTCTCTTTTCTTCCTGTAATACTTGTGGGTTTCGTTTCTATCATCCACTTAGCCTAAAAAAATCTTTCTCCAGTTTGTGGGTTTCCTTTTCATCATCCATTTAGCTAAAAAAAGGTCTTTCCTCAGTTGTCTGTCTGCTTTCTTGGATCATTATAAGAAATTTGAGGGTAACATCTACTGGCTTGCATTTTCTGCTGTTGATTTGATCTGCATGTAATATAAATATGTGTAACTCTTCTGACACAAAGGCATTTTGCACTGACCTTGCAAAGGCAGAGAAGTCTTAGAAAGGGTTGAGGCAATGTGGATTGAAGCCTTTTGAACAACCCCTCATGTTTAATGCTCTCTTGCAAAAGCTCAGCTCACTTGTTGCCACCAGGTCTGCTCCTCTTGATTTACGAGGGACACCTTTCACCCGTGAACACAAACCAACAGCAGCTGGTTGGTTGCCACAACACTGATGTGTAAGACATGCCCACTGGCCGGACTAAGAGCAAAAGAATGAGCAGACAGGGCTGAGTTACTGTAATTTTCTCGTGCTGCATTACCTATTATGTCGGTGGAGCACTCCTGACTCAGACACTAACTGCAGCACCGGCGGGTAGTCAACAGGCACAGACACAGTTCATCTTCTGTATTACAGTGACTTTATAAGGTTGAATCAGATTGATCTAGCCTCTGTGGGAGAGACGTGAGTGAACAGGCTGTTGCTCACTGCCCACTGGCTTCCCAGGCTATGACTGAACTCTTTCCTGGAGTGCACTGAGAGTAAGAGTCTCGTACCACCTGCAAAACCTCAACACTTCACAATCATGATCCGTGAGCAACTCTAAAACAGTGAGGAAAAGGAGCAATAATGCTTTGGCACAGATGGGTGCTGAACAAGGTGCTATGAACCAAGGGTAGATGAAGGTTCCACTCAACTTCCCAGGAAATCTGTGCCTGCCTTTGTCCCACGCTGGCTTCCCTGTCACTGTCCAGGTTTGACTTCTGCTCGCGCCCCAGAAGATTGTTTTGGCTTGGGATGCTCAGCAGAGGTGACAATTAACTTAAGCCGGGAGATGTGGAAGAGGCTTGGATATGAATGTGGATACATGGGCCTGCGCCAAGAGCTCTGTGCGCTTTTGAGAACACTGTGCAGAGGGAACAGTTTCTTTCTAAAAATCTACAAAGAGCAAATGCAACAGGCCTCATGCAGCCTGGTGGGAACACCCAGGCTAAAGCTCCCCAGGAAAATCTGCCATGCGGTTTTCTTATTCCTTGCTGTCTCCTGAAGCCCTCAATAAATGTCTCGCAATAATAAATTTATATTTATATTCATATTTCTATTTATTATTATGGTTATATTATTTATATTTGTGTTTATGTTTATTTCTATTCTATTCTATCTATCTATTAATCTAAGAGAAACAGAAAGGGCCAGGTAGAGCTGCAGGAAAATCTGGCACCAAAGCATTTAAGATGCCAAGCACTTCTGTTTTATGTTTGCACACAGACCCCCCGCACATGCTCTGCCGTTCACCCTCCACACACTGCCGGCATCCACCAGCACATTGCTGGCTGGTAGCCTCACCTGCAAGCCTGACCCCACTAATGGCAGCGGTGAAACTGCCTCCAACTTGAAATGGGGCGTGACTTTCACCCCAGCTTCTAAAATTGGCCATTAATCAGATTTAGTGGCTTAGAAGCAGTGTAAAGAAACGGAGGTTGGAATATAATCGGAGAGAAGAGAGGCGGACTGCTTGTCATTGCTGCAGTGATGGTGAAGGAATATTTTGAGGAAGACCTGTATGAATTCAAGGTGTGTGTTTCCCTTAAAATCATGATGAAACAGTCAGAAGTCTCATCCTCTAGCTAAGCAAATGCCTTTTGTTTTTCTCCCAGATTCTGGCCACAGAATGTAAATAGCTTCATCACAAGTCAAGACATTTTCTTTAATCCTCTCTACTAATACCTGGATTTCTTGTCCTGAGCCACCAAGATCCAGCTATGCAAATGGCAAGTGAGGTTGCAGGATATTTTGAAGCAGGCATCTCATGGAGGGATGGGGAAGCACTAAGCCCTTTGAGCAAAGCTTATATCCTCATTTAAAATACCCTGTGAAATGCTAGCCACCCTTTTCCAGAGAAGACTAATTCAAACTGGAACCAGCATGACTAACAGCTGCTAGGATGATCAGGGCAACAAACAGTCCATCTACCAAGGAAGGACTAACAGACTTTGATCTCTCATGTCATAAGAAATGCTGAGAAAGGTTATGACTGCTGCTTACATACCTCAGAGAGAGAGAAGGAAAGAACAGGGAAGGAGAGAAGCTATTGAAGCCACAGGACAAGATCAGCACAGGAACAAGCTGCTATTTTGTGGCTGTGAATTAATTTGTGCCTGAAGCAAAATATTTTATAGATATTGGAGAGGCGAGGGCCTGGATTCAGAACTAGTGAGAACACAATAAACTTAGGGAATCGTAGGACATTGCTTGCTAAATTATAAATAAAGCTGTATGAGGCAGCTACCTGTTCAGTCCAGGTCTCTGTTCAGTGTCCTCTGGGCTGCCAGCAGCTCCCTCCAGACAAGGTGCCCACTCCTGATATGTGGGTTTAATTCTTCACCCTCCACCACTGGGACTGGTTGCTCTCCCAGACAAACATTTTTGCCTGCAATGCTTTTCTGTTGCTGTTGGAAAGAAAAAAAAAAATAAAGGAAATCTGTGTGGGTACTTAGCTGTAGAAATGACTGCAAAGAGATAACACATTGGAAGGTTTATTTTCTGAAGCGGTTTTGTTAGCAGTAAAATGGATAGAAAGTCAAGTTGTTATTACTCTAAAGTGAAATTGTTACAAAATGGCTGCTCTGTGCTTTTATTTTTTTTGGTGCAGAAGCCTGATAAAGCAACACGCACACGTTGGAGCCTCACAAAACAGTCGGTGTTGTTTGACAACTGACAGGACAACGATGACTTGCTTTGTATTGGGATGGGGTGGCTCCAGGCATTTCTTTTATGAGTGCCTGTTATTCTCCAGGATCTCAACGGCAACTTTTTCCACCTGCCATTGCCCCTGGCTGCAGTGCCCGGGGGAAGCATGAGATGCACTGCTCGCAGCCTCCTTATCCGCAGAAACCGGAGGCACGGAGCGGTTGTGTCAACACAACTTGTCTGCTGCACTGCAACTGTGTATGTGCACAACCACGCTCATGTACCCACTACTGATCAGGGGTTTGCCAGGGGTAGAGATGCCCACGTTTACGAGCAGCAGCAATTCCCCTGGTAGCACATTTATGTTGCATAATTGCATTCATGCTAAGAAAGCATTTTGTTGAGCTGTTTGTCAGTATAGCAACAGAAGCCTATAGGAAAATGGCTTTCCAATTGATTTTTTCAATGCATTCAACAGATAGTCAGGAGTCATAATTTTGTCTAATTATGCTTCTTAATTTTGGCCTCTGACCAGAGAGTTCTCATTCCAGGTAGATCTAGGTTCTGACACAGAGATGCAGTATGAGAATATGATGCCATGCTCACTAGCCCTCCTTGTCCAGCACTACATACATCCCCAAACCAAGTACCGGTCCATGCCCTGAAACACCTGCAGTTTAAGCAGGAAATAAAAAGAACCAAACAGGCAAGACAGAAAGGAAAAGAAGAATTTTATCTGTACTGTGAAGATGGGAGACAGATTCAGTTGTTAAACATGGACCAGCAGTCCCATCAGAGGGTATCCAGACATCTGCATGACACTGACAGATACAACCAGCAGCAGGAACCAAATACCTCCAGCATCTCAAATAGCTCTAGAGACCTATCTTAAAGCAACGAAAGCAAGCCCTGAGATTAAAATAAGTTGCCTAAGGCGATGCGGGAAGACAGTGACAAACTAGGAATTTCCTGCTTCTCCTGAATTCAGATTTGCAAGCTCTCAGTGCCTGTCTTTTCTAAAGTTGTTCCTTGACAAGGCCTCACCAGTAGTCTTTATTCTTTACTGAATATCAAGCAAAAATCAGAGTGAAATTGGTTATCACTGGACTCCACTGGCTTGGGCTGTGGAGCTGGGCCCAAAGGCTTGTGAGAAAGATGCTGTGGGACAGCAACAGGAGAGAAACGAGGTGTCTGTGCCACAGGTTAACACTCACATACCCTGCGGAAACTTAATCTGTAACACAAACATAATAAAGGTGTTTCTTTGGAAACGAGGACTTTGCTGAAAATGTTGTGAATAAATTACAGCCAGGCAATAGGCTGCGCTGCAGAATTGATTTTTAAAAAAGCAGATTTTCCTCAAGATTTTATTTCAGAGCTGTTTAAAATTTAAACCTAAATAACAAGCTTGAGTAATTTTTCATCATTTTATGTTTTGCAATAGCATATGATCTTTAAATAGAATTTTTCATGACAAAATTAGCTGATTTGTACTCCAAGTGCTCTCAGATCAATTAAAATACAATAAGAGCCAAAGTGGGAAATGTTTCTGTTATAGATGGTATTAATTGTGGTGAGGTCTGGGTGAAATGGAGATGACAAAAGTCAAAATCCAGAAGAGTTAGAGCTTGTGAGGGCCATTGCTGAGAGCCTGTGATCTGTAAAATACATGCTTCCGACTCCCTTAAATAATTTCTCACCAGCTGCTGATTGTCACACCAACTGTAGGCAGCACACACACCCTTTCTCTGGGGATCCACCTTTGAGCGCTACATCCTCAACACAATTTCAGGGGGAACCTGCTGGTGTCAGCAACGCACACAGGTACTGCTATCTAAGCATCCTTTTGCAGCACGTTCTTACTTCTGATTTCATTTCATTCCCTACTGGTGTTAGTGGGCAGTTTCTGGTCTAGGCTGAACTTTGGGGTTAATGCCAGTGCATTTCTTATAACCCAGACTAAAAAGTCCATCTAGGGAAGGCTGGGGAAGGTGGTGAAAGATATGGTCAACACGCTGGGCAGCTGAGCTCCAGATTGCTCACTGCTGGGCAGTGAGAGCTGTCCGGGAGGTGCAGCATTGAAAAGGATGTGTGCCTTGACAGGAGGATCCTCTACAGCTCCAGAACTGCCTTGTGCCTGGCCCCGTTGTGGCTGCTTATACCTTGCACAGCACTCAGGGAGCCAACAGAATGGCTGCAAGGCAAGCCTGGGGAGCAAGGATGACCCCCTTCAGCTGTAGCTGAACTTCATACCCCCTCTGACAGTGTGTGCTTCTCCTTCTGCCAACAACTGGATTAAAAATGAAAGGAGAATAGCTGCAACCCAGCTTTCAGCTTTAAATGGCTCAACATCCATCCTGAGATGCTTGATGCAGAGTTTCTCTCTGGCTTTCCTATGGCTCTGCTAATGCCACACCACTGCGGTAACACTCTTTCAGTCCTACAAGAAAGAAGCATAAAGTGTGGTATTGACCAAGTCTGACTTTTTTAGGAGAATATGCCAATGCAGTCATCCTCTGGCTACAAATATCCACGGGCAGAATAGATGTGTCCTTTAATAACAGGGAGAGTGCTTAAAAAAGAACATTTTATTGCAGTGTTGCCGTCATCACGGTAAATTGCAGCATTTTCATTTTCCTGTATTTATTGCATTGAAGTGTTTATATCACTCTGAAGCAAATATTTGCTTTCAAAGGTCACTCATTGTATCTCTCTTCCTCTGGGGATATATGTAGGTCTCTTAGACTTCAGTATAACTCCACAAGGATATATAATGTTCTCGATATGAGATTCTTTATTGCAGCTGAGTACTACTAAAATAGCAGATGCAGAATTCAAAGTATAATAGGCAACGCATTTCCATTAGCCACTCTCTCTTTATATTTTTCTTTAACCCTCAGCCTGGCGTGCTTCTGTATGAGCACTGGTGTATATAAGACTGGCTTTCAAGGAATTTGATAAGTCACCCAAGTCCCTGAAGTTACTTGCATAGCTTGGTACGTGACATACAGTGTTTTTCGTAGCAATGTTTAGACTTTTTTTTGCTTTTTAAGAGAGCATCGTGTGTGTTTGTGTGTGAACCCGGAGGATTTTTGTTACCTTTTCTGAAATAGAAAACCCAAGGCCTTTGTGAGATTTTGAGCTTGCATTTTTATATGCAAAGATTGCAAGTATAACCACAAATTGGCTGACTGCATGCAAGTAGCTGTAACTTCTGTAGCAACCTTTTTTTTTTAAATCAAAGTTTTAGATCTAAAGACCTGAACATATTATGTCACAACTTTGGTTTTCTGATCTGTCATCTCTGCAATGACTGTAGGCAAAGTACAACGTGGTTTATGTTGAAAGTACAGAGTACATTTTGGAGAGTTTATTTCCGGTTCTATTAGAGGTTCCTAAGGCAAATATAGGATTTTGAGACTTGCTTAAAATCAGCTTGAGTGAGAACAGAATGCAACATTTAAGCTATTATTAAAAATATAAATTCCAAAAGGAGTTTGTTACCCAAAGTCCTCAAGAATACCTTTGGTCTGTTCCCATTCTACTAAAAGAAGAGCAGGTTTCAGTGGGCCCAAGACAAATACTTTATGCTTTTGAAAGTCTGTCCAGTAACCAGTGAGAGCAAATCTGTTATGGTTTACCTTTTCTTGGCCATTCCTGTAACCAAATCTGCTTTTAACAGGATTTTACTGATAACAGGGTTTGTTGTTGGAAATTCATGATGCTGGAATAGAATTTCAGCCTAAATGGGGTTTTTCGAGGAAAACCTTATCTCTAATCTGTTCTGTTCCACATTTTAAATGGCAAAATCTGCAAAAAATTTAAACTCATTCCCAGCCATCTGCAAAATATATGTAGTTTCTCATACTGTGTGCAAATCAGTAATCTTTATTGATTCTTCTGCACGGTTTTCTATTAAATAAAGTTGAATCAGCACTGCTGCGGGGCACTTTTGTTTATGATTAAAACTTGATGTAAAATGACTTGTCTGGAAGAATGCTTTTTGCTATTTCTCAATCCATCTAAGTGCTTTACAAATACCAAACAATCTCAATAAACCTGTCAGCTTCGATCACTTGCTACAAAACATCTCGCCAGTTACAACCTCTGACATTTTTTTTTTAGCTTGATGCGAAATACGATGTGTTTGTCACTAAGATGCCAACTGATGGTTCTAACTAACCGAGAAGGGTAACTCTAAAGGAAAATCACAAGGTTTCTCCACTTCGTTTCTTTTTGCACCACCCAAGACCATTGCTGGCTCAAGATCAGAAATTAATAAGTAAAGGATTAAAAGTCAGGCTGGAATCTACTTGAGAACTGAATTTTCTGTGCAATGTTTATTATCTGCAGTGACTGACAAGCAGAATGCTATTATTTGTTATTGTCAGCAGAAGCACTCGTCTCACCTTCACTCACTTGCAGGTTTGTAATCACTCAGCTCCCATTGGATGTGCTTAGAGAGGGAATTAACCCCCCCGTGAGCATCCCATGCTCTCACTGATGCATCACCTCCCACTTCACAGCTAGTAAGATGCTACCAGACAGACACAACACAAACCAGTGTCCTGCCCCTCACAGCTATATGTATATACCAATTAGATCAGTCCCAAAGTCATGTCTAAATCATCCTGATTTTTACTAAAGCTTATTACTGCTATCCTGCCAGCACAAGTGTAGCAAGGGATCCAGGCAAAGGAGAATGGTTTCGCTAGATACTCTAAAACTAGGTCCCCAGACTTAATCCTGGTATTCTGTCAGAGAGGCTGCGCCAGAATATTTAATGCTGAATTTTGCCCTGATCTGGGAAAACACACAATTTGTGAAGCACTGACCAGTGCTAGCGTCAGCCTGTGCCAAGTGAGACAGGAGTTTGGAGAGCAGTTCTTTACCAAAATAACTTCTTTTCATCCCAGCTGAGCACGCGCCATTTTCTGATCAGGAGCAGTGTCCTCCCAAAGCTGCATGATGTGCCACAAAGGGCAACACAAGTGCAGCAGAAGGGTTGGAAGGTTGAGGTGGCCTTGGGAGTATCCCCACACTTTCACATGCCCTTTAGGAGGAGACCAATTCCTGGTCCATATTTTCCTCCTAAACCTCAGAGTGCATCATTTTTGTAAAGCTTATTTATGGCTGTTTGTGAGCATCCTTGAAGTGTCTGATAGCAGCCTGAACATTAGCCATGAAATTAAGCTCAGTGTTTGCATCAGCTGGTGCTGCAGATGAGTTGCTTAAGCTTGGCCCTTCGCACCACTGTGACCATGCAGCTGGCAGAACTGGGTGGGCTGCTTCTCTAGTATGCATTTGAGCTCCTAAACATTGTGTGACCCATCACAAAATGTCTGTCCCCCTCTGACAAGGATGTGGCGATGTGCTCAGTGATGAAAGTAGGATGCTGTGCCAGTAGCTGCAGGGCTGACTCTTGGAGATGTATTTCTTCCTGCTGTAGCTTCAAAGAGGAAAAGCAGCCACGAGTGAGGGCACAGCTAATGCGAAAGCGTGAAGGTCACATATTCCCTCTTAGATAAGAAAAACATCAAATCTGTGGCTGAAGCTGCAGAGGAAATGTAAGAAGCTGTCTTCTTTCCTTATGCATTTCTAAGTAAACAAGGTGTGATCCAGGAAATATCCCTGTCACCCAGCTGTACCTCTTCAGCCCATACTCCTGATGTCTTGATGGAGAGCATGGTCAAAAGTGAGGAATAGATTCATCTCCAATAGATTAGATAACAACTTCCATTTAAACAGAGTTATTATTGTTAAAATTTTAGAGCCAAGCTCTGCCCTGACTTATCTTGTTTCATAAAGGCTGCATGTATCACAAAGACAGGACGGAAAATAGCCCCTGGGATTCTGCATCCTTAGAGCAGCTTTGCTGAAATGGGCTGCTTTTGTCCTCTTTCTGTAATTGAGCATGATGGCATCTGCTTTATGGCTGTTTATTTGCAGTCCCTCACAACTTCCCCACCGCCTCTGCACCTGGGATTAGGTTTTCCTGCGAGGAACAAATCTAACATTCAGTGAGCAGTAATTTGCAATGTGCCACGCTTGAATCAAGCAAAGAAATAAGCCAGTGTTGTTGTTATAAAGACCTGACAGATGGTAGGAGGACCCGCCTTTCTTAATCAAGTCATGCTCAGTAATCAGAGCTAGCTCGAATTTATAAGAAAAAAGAAACCCTACCCAAATGAGGATTAATGGGCTGCGTCTTGGTCTCTGGTTAGAATGAGCTCAGTGGTGTCATTCCCTATTGAGGGGGATAACCAAGTTCAGAATTTTACCCATGTTGGGGAGGAGTTGAAAGTACCAGTTAGGTCCTGCTGTCACTTCCCCTGAAATAAAGGATTCTCCCAGGCAGACAAATTCTCGCAGTCTAGCTGTAAATATTATTTCAGAGTCTTAACGATAGCACAGTGGACTGTTAGCCAATAAAAGTCCGCAAAGTTTCATTGTCTTTAATTTCATTACAAATGTATTAACTGAGTGTCCAGCCCTCCAGTCGATGCAGCTGAAATATAGGATGTGAGGGGCATAGGCTTGACCTTGACCTTCTTCATGTTAAGGCTTTTCATTCTAGAGAAGAATGAATGGGTCTCAAGATTGTTTCTGGTAGCAAACAGCACCTCCTGAATCTCCAGCTTTGATATGGGTAGCATTTGAAAGGTGAAGAAAAAAGGAAGCATTTTCCTCAAAGCACATGACAAGGATAGAACCTTGTTCTTTGAAAGCAATTAATAATACAGAAATAAAGCACCACTTTGAAAAACTCCTGTATGCTCTCTACTATATAGGAATTTCTATCCAGAACAACGGAGTTTGGGCACTCGTGTAATAAAAGTACTGTCATGGGACTGACATTTCAGCACAATTCTGTGAGCCAGGGATCCTAACCACGCCGTTTCTTTCCCTTTTCGTTGTCTTCCAGGCTCGCAAGCAGCTGAGCGCAAATCCTTGATCTGCAGCTTCCACAAACACACCCACAGCTAAAATGGCGGAAGACGCTGATATGCGCAATGAGTTGGAAGAAATGCAGCGGCGTGCCGACCAGCTTGCTGATGAAGTGAGACCGATAGCTAAACTGGAGGCTTGGGGCTGGGGCTGGTGTGAGAGACACATCCAGAAATAGGAGCTGATCCGGCAAAGGGTTTCTAGAACTGATTCTGTTTTCCATCAGCTTTACACTGAAAGCAGAATTGGAAATGAAATGAGCCAGGGTAAAATTTAATGTTATCATAGGCTAGATTAAGGCATTTATTGATCATGGGTTTGGTTTAGGTATTAGAGCCTACATCAGTTTGACCAACCTCAGAGCAAAAAGCAACAACTTAATATTTTCTGAGGATTCCTTCCATTTGCCAAACCTATTAAAACATTAAAAGTCACCAATTAGGTCTCCAAAAAGTCTTAGCTGAAAACCGCAGACTTTATTTTTAAAGTGGAACACCAGCTGTTCCAAGCAGCACCGCCGCAACGCTTCGAGCGAGGGGAGCGCAAGCCTCAGCGATCGCGGCTGCCTCGCGATGCGGTGGGAGCTGCTGCATGAGCGAGCTGCGACAGAGAGCTGAGGGTGAAGACATCACCAGTACCCTGCTGATGGCCTGATTTCGAGGGAAGGCAGAGAGTGCAGGGAAAACAGGCTGTCAGCATGAGCCCGCATATTAGTGTTGGAAGCTGTGCCTTGCCAAATCTAAGTGGTTTTTCCTCTGTTTTTTTTCTCAGTCCCTTGAGAGCACCCGTCGAATGCTGCAGCTTGTTGAAGAGGTAAGGATTTGCATTTTATTTGAACCTTTGTCATGAGCGAAAGTGATGGAGACTCTGACACTGGAAGTGTTTTTATTTTAACACACATTGCTAGGGCATGGCCATGGCTTTATGTGCCACTTCATCCCTCCTCATCTTTACCCCTTATGAGGGTCATTCAGGCCACCATGTCCCAGTTGCCAAGTGTCTCACTGCAGAGCAGCTGCTGAGGCAGTTTTGTCCATACCTCCGTATCCATTGAGACAGGCTACTTGAGATAAGCCAAGGAAACAGCCTCTGAAGGTCACCTGGAGTCAGGGACAAGTGGCTGAGTTTGCTGCAGAGCCTCGTGCTGGCACTGCTCTGAGTCCTTGCCATAACACTGCAAGTGAGAAAGGCCCTCGGTCTGTTTGCCCTCTTGTCTCTAAAGATCTCCCTTTCCATAAACACTTGAAGCTATTTATAAAGAATTGGTCACCACAGCACTTAAATGCCACTTATTTATGTATCTCTGAAACATTTATTAGGATTTCAAGGCTCATGAGATATCCTAGATTGACAGCTTTGGAAAAGGAAGTTCTCTTATTTTCCACAGTGCTAAGGAAGAAGACCTGGGCTTGGTCCTCACAGCTAATACATATTATACCTGCCTGGAGGGGTCACTCAGAGAAGGGAACAAACAATTCAGTCAGGCTTCATTTCACCCTCTTCATAACAAAGGGGATTAAAAGTCAAAATTCCCAAACTCAGCTTAGTTCAGTGTTCAGCCATCAGGTGGTGGAAAACTTTGTTGCTACCTGACAGGACATATTATTTTCAGACACCGTGTGAGCTTTGGCTCTGGAGCTGGTGACATTTTTAATCAGGGTCATCAGCACTGACAGTCCCAGTACTGCTGACAACCAGAGGAGTCTCCAGCAGAGACAATGAGAAGAAAATTACATTGGGTCCCACGTTCGGGAACAAGCACAAGCCCAGCCGTAGGCTTCGTGGCCTTGAAATCAATCATGACTGTGGAGATCAATGGAGTCCAGTGGAGACAAAATTAAATTTCCCTGCACAGATAGACAGACAGATGGGTCATTGAGCAGAGTCAGCATCACTCCTCCTCCACAAACACTTCAGATCTGGGCCCCTTGCAGCCAAAACATGCTCTCTCTTGTCTCACGAGCAATCTGTCCCTTTTTGCTGCTCAGTTCCCTGGACATGCCATTTCTAACCATCACTTTATGTCAACTCGATGCTGGATGCAGCTCCTGCTGAAATCAGTTCAACGACATGGAAGAGAATCTCACATGGGTATCTCCACAAACGCGAGGCAGGAGAGCCTGCTGCCCCAAAGTGCCTGTGATCTAAATAGATGAGGCAGATGATGAGTGGGAAGAAAGAGAGGCACAGGAAAGGGAAGTGATTTGCTCAGGGCCAAGCTATCAGTAAATATCAACCGTGTCTCTCCTGAGCCATATTTGTGTGACCTATGCACCGCTTGAGTCTTCCTAACATATTGAACCAGCATATTGCGAATGCCACTGGAATTTCAGTATTAAATCACAGCAAATGGCAAAGTGGGAGGAGAATGGGGACTGCTGAATTTACCACTGAATTTATGCAGGACTCCAGCACTTCTTGGAAGAGCTCGGAATCTCTCTGGACCTGGCTTTTATTCAGATGCTACAATATCTTCCTGTCCAAATAGAGAAGTTTCTAAAACTAGCATTGAGTAGTCAAGGGAATTCTTCTTCAACGAGCTGAATATTATTTTCACTAATGTGACTACAAAAGACCTTTAAAATTCTTCTGTGGTCTAAATAGTTGGTTGTTTACTCGGAGCCCATTTCCTAGGTACTTTTAAAAGAATGCAGCATTTAGGGAAAAGACAAACGACGAGTGTCTTTGAAATCAAACTCCCTCTGTTCTTATTTAATAGACCCCCAAAATCCAATTAGACTCCCTTACTTAGCAGAACCTGTCAGAGAGACAGAAAATATTCTTTCTCAGTGAAAGAATGCTTTTAACTCTCTTCTCTTGCTACAGCAAATCTGTTATTCCTTACTCAGGAAAAGGATGCCTCCATGTTTAAGCATTATTACTGTATACATATGTATGGATTCCTGCCATGGTTGGCTCTGCTCTGCTAGATATGAGGAAAATGTAGAATAAACAGACTGACTTGGCCCCACTCTAGAGACAGAAGAGTGCTGGCCACCCAGGGAAGCCCTATAGCGGTACAAGGCATCCCTATGCTGAAATGTAGGCCATAGCCTGGGGGACAAAACCGATGTCCTCAAAGGACCACATTCTCCTTGCCTGAGAAGACAAGGCTGAGTTTGGAGACTACACCCCGGTGCTGCTCCCAGGGAAGATCAGCAAGGAGACCAAATCTGTTACTGCTTCTTATTTTTATAACCCAGCTTTGCAAGAAGCTGATTGTCTCGGCCACAGCACAACACAGGAAGCAAGGGCAAGTGGTGCGTGGCTGTTGTAAAGTCGCCACTGCTTTGCCCTGGGGCAGCTACATATTGGGATGGCAGATGACAAAAATCAGTTTGCTCAGTGGTGCCCAGCATACCCGTGCACCACAGTTACAGCTACTGACCAGTGCTCATTTGAGCTACTAAGCTACTCTGTGCTATAAAAACCTGTACTTTATCTTGATGCTGTGCAATGTTTGAGCCAAAACGCAAAATAAAAATGAACAGAGGCAGAAAAAGTGAGGCTAAATACACAGCTTGTAGCTGACCTTCTTCTTTTCTTATTCAAGCTTTTTACCTCTGAGCCAGCTTTTTGAAATGTAGAATAAAACATGCATACGGAAAAGCCATGAGTCTACTGCCATCTTGCAGTGGAAACACCATGGCTGTTAAAGAAAATCAGTTGCTGTAGGATGGAAAAAAAAGGTGGTTTCTAGCTGTGATGCAGCAAGGGAAAAAATATCCACCAGATCAGTACTGCAGAAAGCCCAGTGCGAAAGCATTTAGCAACACATCAGATGGAAGGGCTGTTTTGTACGTTTAAATTCAGACAGTACTATCTTCTCTCATGTGCTGGGGGTTTAGAGTCAAGTTTACTAACATATTAAAGCTGAAATGATAAGCTATAAATGTTTGATAACCTCGTGATACTGGACACTGAACACAGAGTATGTAATTTTACTAACTTTATTTGTGATAGGGAAGTGAGTTTCCCCAACATTATTATCGTAGTCAAATGTTCCTTAGTGTGAAGAATAAAAGAAAAAAATATTCTATGAATTTAGAACTTGGTCCAAAGCTTGTCAAAGCTAAATAGAAGAACCCCTTGGACATCATCAGCTGTTAGAACAGTTCTACTCAGAAAAGTGTTTTCATCTGTGCAATTCCACAGAAATAAGTATTTGGTACAGAGGAATGTGATTCCTAATTCTAGTCTGCTTTTCCTGTGCAAGATGAGACCCCTTTTTCTATGTAAACTGGTGGAGTAGCACTGGAGTCGAGGTCATTGCACTAGATGAAAACCAGGTACACAGGATTTAAGGGTGGGATCATATCATAAGGTGCATATCAGCTGAGGATCTGACCCAGAGGATGGATTAACAGGCTGAGAAGTAGTGTGGCTCTTTAAGCAGGCACAGAAGACACTGAAGCATTAACAGGGTGACAGTGAACTTGGAGGAGGAGCTGAGGAAATGCATTGCTACGGATGACTAAAAAACGTTTCTTTGACCACATTTTTGTCTTTAGGGTGTTGACAGCCCTCTTTAGTGTCTCTGGGAACCGCTAGCAATGTCAGCCTGTCCTGGTACATAATAATTTATGTCTGTATTAATTTATTCAGAACCGATTCTAGAACTCGCATTGATTAAAGCAAAATTCTTCATTGAAGTGGAAGTTTATGTGTTCTTCATGTAACTGAGAGTGTATATCTGTTATTCAGGGTATTTCCTGAAATGCAGAGAAAGTGATTTGTAGAATTTGGGTTCTCTGATACCTCGTTCCCTTAGACTGTTATGAAAATCACCCCTCAGGCTAAAACAAATCCAGAGTAGCTGCCTTTTGTAGCAGGCACAGATAGGGCACAACACACTGTGTTCCTGGAGGGACTGATGGGCCCTTTGAGAAGTCATCCCAATTCTCTTGGCTTTATTCCCACCTTGGGAAATTAAGTGACATTACAGCAATAATAAGAAATGATACAGCAATGCAGCTCCCCTCCAAAGTGCTGGGCAAATTTCAGATAACGTTTTGATTTGCTCTGAGTAGGATCCTCATACAAAAAAACCCCAAACATTTTAAAAAGCTGTTACAGAAGATTGAGGATAATGTATATTAAAACCTCCAAAGGGGTTCCCAGTTATGCTGTTAAACTGGCTTCACTGGAGCACTGCCAGACTTAGATACCTAAGAGCTGAATTAAGTCCCAAGTTTTAAAAATCGCCTGTTCTGGCTTTCTGATCATCAGCTTAGCCAGTGGTCCAGTGGAGAACGTAGGCACGTGCTTCATAGCACATTCAACTCAAACCAGTACTCCTTCTTGGTTTGCTTTTATCTAAACCCGAGAGCTCAGTGCTACTGGAAGGCTGAAGGACATCGACTCTCAAACTTTGTGGGGTCTATGCTGTTTCGCCTGAAGTGATTAATTTTTAAGTCGAAAGTGATGGTCCTCTGCCCTGAGGGGTCATGTTGTGTGCAAAATTGGGCAGATCTGTGCAGAAAAATGGTTGGCCATCCACAGCAGTCTCCATGAAAATCAAAGTCCAGAAGGACACATCAAAACATGTCTCCATGAAAATCGAAGTCTAGATGGATCTGCTCATTCTTAGAGTAAGAGCTGAATATGTTCAAGGGCTGCATGGAAAAGATTCTAGATTTTAGTACCTGCGGTATAACTGCTTTACAGAGAAACAGAGGAACTCCAGAGCTGTCAGTTTAATGCCTCAACAAAAGCAATTCATGCTGCACCACTTTCTTCTAAAGGGCAAGAGTTGTTTGCTGTAGCATGGCAAAATCCAGCAGTCCAAATTCTCCTCTCAAGTGCCACAAGAAGAGTCAGAAGCAGCTCCGGAGAGAGAAGGTTGTTACAGATTTAAGAGCTGGATTAAAATGGCATGTCCTCCATGAATTCTGCAGGGTCCTATGGAAGATGCCTTTTTCTTCTCTCTGGCCTGAACTACCCTAAGCAACCCATTTTGTGAGAATCCTTATTCTGCCACAAACTAAGCAGAGGATTGCCTGTGCAAGGACTAGAGGGTCTGAAGAAATCCCTCCATTGCACAGGAAGAAAGGCAGGCTCTAATCTTGGGGAAAGTGGCCCATTAACACACATTTTCATAACAAGACGGACCTCATCAGCTCTACCCATTCACGGCTTCTCACATAGGATCACACTGATGTTGATGAGCATTGGATGTGGGTGGGAACACTTCCTGAGCCCTCAGGACCAAACAAATAAAAGCATGGTCACCAGACCCCTGCCAAGACCGTGACCCTTCTGGGAGCCTGTTATCAAGGTTTTATGATTGGTTGTAAAAAATATTCTTCTGGGCTGGCACTTTGCAAACACACCTTTCATCACCTCCTGTTACAGGCTCTCCAAGCAACCAGTTGGAGTGGGTCTGCTCCCACTGGGACCACTGGGAGTTTCGGTGACACCTAGTACAGAAAACACCAACACTGTCTGTGTTTGGCCCCAAATAGACTTGTTTGGCACATTTCTTCCTCTATATTCCTTTAAATGGAGGAATTTTTGTAGTTTCCAGATGCCTCAGTCTGTTGTCACTGAGGGTCAGTTAGTCTTTCTTTCCTGCTCAGATATCTGAATGATAAGCAGATTTTTAGACTAGTTCTTACAGACATGTTGGGGTTTGAGCTATCTAAAAGATCAGTCACAATGGAAATACTAAAATTTTAGGAAAGTCTGGATCTGTTTAAGGTGCACAAATGTTATTTTTTTAAAAAATTGGCTTTACACAGTTAATTTTTTTTGTGAAAAAGATGAAAATTAAGGCTTAATAGAAAGTTGGAACAGGAGGAGATTGTCACTTGATGTCTGAATCACCTCTCATCTTTGTGAGTGAGCATCTTTTTATTAGCTTCAATATGCTTTGGATTAGACCTCAGATGCAGACAAGTATATTCAGTGCACACCCTTTAATATTTTCACATTACTATTAATGCTGTGGCAGGCTGCTCTTAAGAGACACAGTCTTGCCTGATAAAATTAAGCGGTACTGATGATCAGGTAAGTAGAAGAAATTTTCACTTCTTTCACTCTGTGCAAGGATTTAATATGAAATACAAACCATAAGGTCTGACTGCTGGGTTCATCTCTCAGCATAGGTCTTATTCAGGTCACTAGACATCTTAGCTGCATAAAGGCAGTTTGCTCAGATGTTAAAACCAGCAGGAAAATAAGCTCAGAGGGTTAAGGAGCAGTAAACATTTCTCAGCCTGGCTATGTTTGACTCACTGAAAGCCAACAACTATGACACTGCCAATTGCAGGTTTCTGAGTCCAATATTTAGAAGGGTCCCGTGTCAGATTGCACCATATTTACTCAAACACAAGATGACTCATGATCCAAGCAGCCTTCTTGCATTTGCATGAGGTACGTTTTTTGAAATACACATAAATCTTCGGGCTAGGACATCCCTGGGTACCAAGAGCATAGAAAAAGCACAATAAAAAGCTATTTCACATCCAGTGCTTAGCAGACCTGACACCAGCTCTGCAGAAAACATAAGGTTTCCTTACTCTAAATAGGCAAATCCAAGATAGCCTTTGGACTCCAAGTTTCTTAAGGTTGCAAAATTAAAAGCTGGCTGGGGTTCAAGTAAACACAGTATGAGCTTGAAGAGAGCTGCAGCGGATAGCTGGTAGATAGCTGCCCCAAGGGCAGTTGTGCACAGCAGACAACGGGGAGAGGCTGGAGGTTGTTTCTCTCCACCTGGCAACTCACGCAGGTATTTTTAAAAAAGAGGGAGCAAGCCAGACTGCACACATCTGATGTTTTTCCCAGTTCCAACAGTGACATAGACATTAAAGACAAGAATGGGAGCGCACACAGAGGCAGATGAGAGCGCAAGAGGCATCTCACATCCCTCTTGAACCAAGCAGGATCCTCTTGAAGCAAAGCAGAGAAGCACTGACTGTACCAGCCAGCCCGCAAGTGCGGCAGAGCTGGGCTTGTAGCTGAGCCCATGGAGGCAGTGTGCTGACAACCTGCCTGGATGCACCCTGCAAGTGCTAACTGGGCAGCTGCTGGCCACAGAGACTTCATTTCTCCCAGAAAAAGAGATGAGCGATGGCAGTGAGCAGTTGGGAGGAAGTACAATAGGAAGTCCTTAGTCTGCCTCAAGGGTAGCCTGAAAAGGAAGAGGTATGGTCAGGACTCCAGCTTTCTGTTCCTCATGTTCCTGTGCCACTGTGAGCATTTTCCTTGCAAAATCAGCATCATCAACTTTATCTGCTTCACTGGGGTAGGGATGGCTTTATGTTCACAGAAGCAGCTAAATTACTGCTGCACAAGTCCAGGTAACTCTGCTGGCAAGCTGTCAGGCCACAGAGGACTTACTTCATCTGTTATTGAAATGCAACAGTCAGGAGATCATTCAGGCCATTAATTATTCACAGATGTTATCACTGCTCCAAGCAGAACGGAGCTAACTTCCCCTTCATAATTAAAAAGGAGTTAATCTGATCTGTGATATAGCTTAGTATCACAGCACCCAGAAACCTGAGACACCCGATCACATCCCAGAGTGATGATAACGCATGCAAAAATTGTACTTGTGAAAGGTGCCCTGCTGCTGGTTTGGGCAGGTGGGAGCTCTGAATTGCTCGGCTTTGCTCAAACCCTGTATTCAGCAGAGGCGATGATAAGAATCCCACTAATCCGTGGGAGCAGGGCCGAATTCAGCATGTAGGTGTTTTAAAAATCCTACCTTCAAGCTCAGTCCAAAGTCCATTGATGCTAGAGGTGTCTGTTGGCCGAGTTAAAACTTGGCTCAAATCCAGATCTATTAGATCTCTGAGCCAAAAAATATGTCTTAATCCTATTAAATATTAGCCTGCTTTAAAATGGATTTCCTAAGTAGGTAAGCTTCCTGACTTCTGTGTTGCAAGGGCTGTGCACAAACCACTATGCCTCCTTTCCAAACATGTTTGTGCCATACCTATTTTCCTGGGAACTTCTCCTGTGGGATGGCTATGCACCTGCAATGTCAACACCCCCTTCTTCCCTTCTTCTGCTTCAGAGAACTTGGAGATAAAACCTCTCGTTTCGGAAATTACTCTTGTATAAAGGAATTATTGTAGTCTCAAGGTCCAGGATCTTGTGTTTTCTGCAGTAGTTCAGACTGATGGTACATTTGAGAAAGCCCAGTTCCTCATACAGTGTCCAGACACATAAAGTCTTTGGACTGTGCCACCAGCCCCTTATGCCCTTGTCATTCCTGTCACTGTTTTTCTTTTGTCTTCCTATGTCCAGTACACAGGGCTGAGTGTTCCCTCACTGATCTCTCTTTCTCTCTCTCTCTTTCTTCTCCCCTTCTCTCTCCTTACCTTGCTACCACTATTGGGATGTAGAGTAAAGATGCTGGTATCAGGACTTTGGTTATGTTGGATGAGCAAGGAGGTAAGTTCAGATTGCTTCAGTAAGGAAGTATAACCATTCTCAAAGTACTGTGCTAACTGTGCAATCCTGAAAATGAGGGCCATAAAATGCGTGTGGTTGTGCATGAGAACCCCAGAACCTCTTTGCCTTTAGCCCTGTTGTCTGACAGGAACGTACAATAACTGCGGAAGAGTCTGTACTTCTTTTGATCTGTTTCCCATTAATGTCAAAGAGAGCTGCAGGCTGAACTCATCCAAGTCACCACTTTTTTTTTCAGCAAGCTTTCGGTCAAGATCCAACTACACGTGAGAAGATTTGCCTCCATAAGTGTAAAATTCAATATTATTTACGCAGGTGCGATGTTATTTTCTCACTTGTTTTAGCCACAAGTGAAAGGCATGCAATAAATGCATCCCGAGGGAAGTTAAAACCAGTTTGGTTTGTGTAAAATTCAGTTGCTTTTTGTATAGAAATGTCAGTGAGGATAACAGGAATTTAACATTAAAAGCTATGGCATGATCAGTTCATTACAACTGACCATAGAGGAGTTTTCAAGCTTAGACTAGTCCCTGTCTGTGGATGACAGTGACAAAGAGAGCTAGATATGCTCAGTACATTCCAGGAAATTACAAAGAGTCTGTACTTAATATTAAAAAGAAGTAAGTAGCTTCCCTCCCCCCAGCAAAACTAGTAAGCCTTCATTTGCTGCAGACCCACAGCACCAGCACGATGGTGTCTCCAAAGAGAAGTTAGATCAACAGAGTATAAATTTCTGCTACTCTATATAAAACCAGCCCCCCCCAAAGCCCCTGTTATTTACTATGTGGCATGATAGTAATCTGTGTGAGGAAATGTTTTCTACAAAGCTAATGCTGAATTACTCATCAAGCCCATGTGGCATCGTTGGGAAATGGGATGCAGAACTGGAAAGGCCTCTTTCCTCTGCAATGTCCCTGCCTCTCTGGCACTAAAATGAATGAAAACTAATAAAAATACCTAAACAGAAAGTATTTTCTCCTATTTGCTTTTTTATGTGCGTCTCATTGCTTGCCCCCCACTCCTCTTTCCACCTTTAGAGAAAAGAATTTAACCTAACCAAATTTTGTTGCATCAATTTGTCTTGACAAGAAAAAAGTATCACAGAGAACATTCTGTTGTATTTGAAAAAAATCTTCCTGAATAACAGCAGTAAAAGAACTGTCACTGAATGCAGAAAAGGAGGAATTGCTTATTTTGAAACAGATATGGCACCTGTCTAAATAATGTGTTTTGTTTCAGAAGTTATACAGCTAAAATAAATCACAAATATTGACAAAGCAAGTCCGCAAATGCCCAGGTGTGTCTTGCAATGTAATTCACAGGCAGATCATCAGAAACTTGAGTGGCTCCTGTAACTTCCCTTGTGTTTAGTCTTGGGAAAGTATGTTTCTCTTCTTTAACTCTTATTTTTTCCCCAGATTTTTAGGTGGTTTTATTTTGGTTTTAACCCTGAATTTTCTTTCCTGCTTTGGAGTTCTACTATTGCTAAACCCCTATACGCAAAATTTGTCCAAGTGACTCTCTAGTCATGTTAGGAAGGATGGACTGTGTGAGCCAAAGAGCTGAGACTGGGCCCACTGCCCTCTTTGGAGTCCAGGGAACTCACCATTGATCTCTTCTTGACAGCAAAACCTGAAATGTATATTGTATGGCCAGAGATGTAGTTAGTCCATACTTACAGGAAAGGAACAGACCATTTAAAAGCCTCTTTAAATTGGTTACGGTTTGGCCTTAAGTGGTTCAGTAAATTTAGCTCGTGAATATGTAGTATAAATTTAAGAACAACAGCCTAGCAATGCTACAAACCCTGGGAATATTGTAACCACTGTACTACACTAAACATCTAGTTAAGCTTTGTCCATTCTAGCCATATGTAGCTGTAATAATTCCTGATTTTTTTTTTTAATTTTAGCGATAAAGGAATTACTATATTACTGAGAAAATACACTATGATGCCTTTGAACCCTCTGTAATTAGTGCAATGTGTGCAACTCACGAACGTCTTTGCAGATTATCAGATTAAGGAAATAATTTGCTAACACTGCCATGTGACCTCTTTTCAGCTGACTGCACCAGTCACTTAAGATTATTAGGTGTTAAATATACAAAAAAACATGACATTGATCTTTCCAGTGGGCGGCAAGCTGAATATCTAATCTCTGCAGTTGCTTGAAGCTCTGTTTCTAGGTTTCCTCACAAAATTGCTGGCTTTGAAGTAAAACAGACCTTGCAAGGAAAATTTATTTGAGCCGGTCTCAATCTAAATAACGCAAAGCGGAACTCATTTTCTGACATCAATAAGCAGAAGTCTTTGGGATTATCAAAGGAAATAAGTCAATGTAATTTTACAATACTAGGTATTTATACAATAAAGCCAGTTTGGCCAGCTCCTGTTGCCTAACCGTTTAGCACAGCTGGCTGCTCAGCAGACCACAGAGTCTGTTATGATCCTGCAGAGATGTGGAGCTTCACAAGAGCTTTCATTACTCCTGTTTCACAGAGAATGGGACTGCCATCAAAACTAGACCTCCTCCAGTGCCCTTTGAAGCCACTGGCAATCTGAATGGGCTTTTGGAGTAGTCTCTCTGCAATACCAAGAGCTATTACTTTTTGAGTCAGGTATTGTCATGAAAACCAGTTCAACACAGTTCTTCCTCTGAGGAGCCCACAGGAAGGAGCCAAGAAGTTAGATTCTCATTGTTGAGCTTTTTTCCATCAGTAAGAAAGCCTTTCCGAGATTACGTGCATTCGTAATGCTCACTTTTTTTTAAAACCTTGCCTTGAGTCAAGCTCTCTTAATTATTTAAATATAAACATGTACATAATGCTTTAAAATATTTACATTTTACACTAAAAATATCATGCTGCAAAGGATTATTGAGCAGTGGCAATTGCTCTGCTTCATTAAATACAATCTTTGAAACACACTTAGAAAGATGTTAATATTTGGATGCACATTGGTTAAAAGTGGATTGTAGAAATGAAATTGATAGTGCAAAGTAGGGATATTAAGATAAACCTCAATTGCTAGCACAAGAGGAGTCCCAGAGTGGTAGCTTGCTTTCTTCAAAGGAAACTCCCATCACCTGGAAGTATCAGCAGGCAGAGAGGTTTGGACCTTCAAGGACATTTTTTTGTGTGATTATGCCCTCATACAGTTTGTTGTAAAAGAATTTTTTTGTTCTATTTGAAACGGGATGGAGAGGAGAAGCTTCTCCAGTAACAACGGCAGCAGCACAGCCGTTTTTCATCCACGACAAGCTAGAGGAACAGCCACGACTTTGATAAGCCACAAAGAAAATGTCAATGCAATTGAAATTTTTTCCCAACACCACAGCAACAGCAAATGCGCAACCAGCAATGCCACTGAACATGGGGAGCAGCTTAATCTACCCAGCAGATCTGTACTCCAGGTCAAGCTGAAGCATGGAGATAAAACTTTGGAATAACTGGGCAGGCCCATGAGCAAAAGTGTTGGCACCGTGTGATGGTGCCCATGCTAGCTACCGGTTTTGTAGGACTTGAGAGTTTTACACTTTTGTATGAGTTATGGCTGATCTGCTTCTACAGCACTGGAGAAACAACGGCAGTAAATACAAAGATAATTGCCATTCCTTTCCATCAGAGAGCAAAATGGTGGCCTCCTGTGCAGGTCCCCTCCCCAGTTTATCTCCTATTCGACAGCTACCACAAAAATTGATAGGCAGTGAGATGCCAAGAGCAGAGTTGCTAGAGGCGCTCCAACAACACCTATGAGCTGATCACAGTCAGAAACAGTTTGCTAATTAGCAAAAAAACGCCGGTAACTATCAACTTTTCCAGACTCTACAGGGAAAATGGTATTAATTATGTTGAAAGTGTAGTGCAGAACAAAAGACAAAGGAACGTCCCCCCTCCCCAAAAGCAGGTTGTGCCTTGTCTACTGTTATTTTTAGCACAGTTATACGTGGGCTCACAAGCACTCCCCGCCAGTTTTCTTCCACTCATAGCTGTGCTAAGAGATGCCTTTCAGAGCAGCGCTAGGTCAAGACTCAGGATTTCTGAAAAAGCTGTCCTAGAAATGTACCGTGCTCCGACATGATCTTCCTTTATGGAAAATGAGATCACCGAGTATCATTGCAAACAGTTAATCTGCTGCCTCAGTTTCAAATGCAGCCCTCTTGTATGCAATTATGATTACAATGTGTTCTTAGATGTCTTTCCCACCCCACCCCAATTAAAATTGTCCTTGGAGGAAATTGCTTCATTGCACAATACTCCAGGCAAAGGGGCAAGTTCCCTTCTCCACAGACATTTAACTGGCACTCAACTACAGGCACCAGATCCTGGACACAAGTCAAGGAACATTTGTTATAAATACCAGATGGGGATGCAAAGGTGGAGCAACACCACACTCGCCCTGTCCTGGTCCTGAATCCAACACTGCGTTAAGATGCTTTTGCAGCTGTGTTTGCTCAGGAGACCACAGAGGCTGCTGAGGGATGCCCTTGCTGCAGCTTCTCGCTCCCAGCCACTTCCCCAGAGCTTTTCCCAGAGTGGGGATGTGCCAGGCTGGTACAGAAGATCCTGGCAAAGACCCACCGGCAAAGGGCCATAATGCTACGGTAAAACTAACAGGACTAGCTTATGGTACCTCAGCTGACTATGGCTTTAACGCAGAAGTAGTTTGTAAATATAAGGATACAGATAAAATATCCTTGTCTCTATCCTAAGATATGCCATTAGTTTGCTGTAAGATCTGGAAGATGATCTATGGCCACTATGTTTGAATCAAAGTGACGTTCTCAGACATAAAAGGGTATCAATATGCAAAAGGAGCTTTCCTTTCCAGGGAAAAAAATGAAAGCTTAATTAAACATTCCCTGATGTGCATTTTGCTTCCAGACAACACCTGTTCTTTACATATCATCCGTGATATATAAACATCTATATAGATGGAGTGTATTCAAAGAATACTGCAAAAAACTATCAAAAGATGTTTAAACTTTGACCTTGAAGCACTTCTCTAGAAGGGAGATAAAGGACATGAGCTTTTGTAGGTGTGAATTTGCGTGGGCTGACAGCAGCGTATGCCAGCAGACTGTCTTCCCTAAAACCTTTAATACAATACGCAAAGTTGGAATAAGAAAGATCTATGAAAACAGACATTAAATTAGCTTTTTGATAGCCATCTGATTTCTTACCAGCAGTGATTCATTCTGGGCCAGGTTTTCATATCAGTTATACCAAAACAAATTCAGAGTGACCCCATTAAGTTAATTCCTCTATAATATTTATGCCTCAATAACTCTGATTAGACTCATGAATCTATTTCCTCGCCTGTGGGACCAGATCTTTGACAGGTATAAATTGGTGTTGCTCCAGGAAGCCAGCATAACTACGCCGATTTAAACCAGTTAACAATCCAGCCCACACCATTAACAACTAGCAAATGGTTTTAGGACCAGCAGCCAGCTGTCTAGACTTCAGGGCTACAAAGATGACATGGGCTTTTTACTCTGGTGAGGTTTCCTTTAATGGAAGATATATTAGTTGTGGGTCCCTTTTCTCTGCAGAAATAGCACAGGCATCGCACACAAATCCTGAAGCAGGATAAATTTCGTCAGGTTCCTGGAGAGAGCTATAATTTAAATGAAAGTGCTTGAGTCTTGTCGAATATACTCTTCAATTAGCACTCGTCTATTCAGGTGGAATAGGAGACAGGGAAAGAAAGTTCTAAAGGCCTCACTACATAGCCGACTGCAGAGAATGTGCATCTGACCAAGGAAACATTCTTAGACTGAAAACCACCAGTGGTACCAGATCCAGGACTGGTCCCCACAGTCTTATGTAGCATTTTCTATTGGCCAGCCAAGGTTAGAGAAATATAGACAGCGAAATCAGTGGAAGAAAGGTCAGTACCTCTTGTCCCTCCCAGTGTCAATATACACATGTGGAAAGAGCCTTCTCTTGACTGAGAGCCCTGAAAACCAGGCAGGCTCTGCAAACACAGCTCTCACAAGCAGGAGGTGGGAATCTGCGACAGAAATTTAGCAATTCTCACCACGCTGCATGAAGCAGCATAAAAGCCAGCTCACACTCCCACAGCTGCTTCCCAGAGCAAGAGCAAGTGTTGCCCGACTATGCAGGAGCAGGCAGGACTCTGAGGTAGTGAGGAGCAGGAGCACTTAAAGAAGTATCACCTTCTACCACACACTCACATTTCCGATGAGATTGACAGTCTGTGGCTACAAACAGGAACCAAAGCTTCTGCTAAAGCCTCCCAACCAAAATGTAAAATTGCAGTGTGCATTAAACCAAGTCAACCTTGTATTTCTGGTTCTTGGCTCAGCAGTTCATCTAGCAGAACTTGTGCTGTGTATCTCTCAGGTTTCCTTATTAGTTTCCCAATCCTTCTCTCCCATTATATGTACCCCTTTTAAAGGACAGGGCCGGGTAACTCTGATCCTTTAAATGTATCCTTGAATTTGGGATCAATAACTCCTGTTGTATCAGGATACAGGCATATCCAGCTGAGGAGAATGAGAACTGACAGCTGAGGAGCAGATGCATCTGGCAGTAGTGACATGGCGCTTCTCCTTCTCAAAGCCCAGCCTCATGCAAGAATTAAACAAAGAGCACAAGTTCAATATTTGAATTATTTCAGCTTGAATAATTTAGGGCAAGATTTTCAAAGCCCTCTAGGGCTGAGACACCCGTTTTCCATTAAAATTAATTAAATAAAATTAATTTTAATGGGAATTTGGTATCCAAATCCCCAGAAAGCTTTGAAAATCTAAACCTCAATTGTTATTAGAAACCCAAGTAAGAAATTAGGCCTATTCATGTTCCCAAAGAAGTTAAGAGTTTTGTACTGACGTCAATATGCACATGATTTTTTTTTTCTAAAATACCTTCTTTATTTTTTTTTCATCTGGATAGGACTCAGTTAACATCAGGGATGACATTAAATTCCTCCTATAACCAGTGCTCTCTTAGTTCCTTTCCTCTCAGGTCTAATTCATTGTTTATATTTTTTTCTACTCAATATGGGGGATAGGATATGTTTGTGCTTTACTGGGATTGCTTTACTTTGCCTCTTTAGGTACAGTTACAATGTTGACTGGATTCAAATGCCACTCTGAGTAACTTTCTCATCCCATGTCATACTTATTTGGCTTTATCCTTCATGAAACAACCAGTGAGGCTTTCCACCCATGTAAAATGCTGTCACTGCCACAGACTCCACGTAAGACCCCTGATCCCCCTGGATCCATATCTGTTTACATCAGCAGAAGATCCATTTGCACAATTTTGCATTGTGGCATTCTGTTCATCTAGGCCATTTCCGCCATCTTTAATAGTGAAGAAATGAACACATTAAATTCTGACCTCCCAAGTCACTAAGAAAACCCTACATCATCATCAGCCTTAGGTGGAAATAAGCCAAATTCTGTTTAATGCCAGTGGAGGGACTGTGTCTATATATGGCTGGTTACAGGGCTTGGTGCTTCATAACTTGCCCTGGAGAAAGGCAGAAGTCATCCCACTGACAACATCAGTGCTCACCCAGTGCTTGTATTCAGAAGGTCCCTTGGGGACAGAGACAATGAATGTCACAGCCAGTGGTCCTCTTCAGTGACCATCAGGCTCCTGGAGTGGTTGCGATTGCTCTGTGTTCACTGGGGTTACTCCTGATTTGCAGCATCCATACCAGAAAGAAAACCAGCCCTGAGGCCATGCTTAGATTAGAGACAAATACCCAATGCCAATCAAAGTGGTAGGTCTCAGTTTCCTCAGCCTCTGGAAAAAGGAGTAACTTGCACACAGCTCTTAACAGCTCGCTCCATCTCTGGTATTGTTCTTACCAGCTCAGTCACTTGCTAATCAAAACAATTGCACTTCCCCAAATAACCTAATTCCAAGGCATTTGTGAGCGTAAGTAACTGATTTTCCACGGAAGGACACCTTTTCTCTTGTATTAACATACATAAGTGCAAAATAATAACACTATTTTTTTTTCTCTTGGATGTCATTGGTGTCTTAGTAAGTGGATGTATTGTATTATGTTTCTGGACCTTGAACTTTATAACCCCGCCTTTCTCCATCATTACATCGTGTTTAAATTAATATATTTCAAACCAATTCCTCCTTTGTTTTACTCTTCCCATATTAGTAAAAAACATCTTCGGCATCCAGTGCGGCATACATCCTTTCAACAATGCATCCGCTCAGATTAATGCATTGTAATGTCATTACTAATTCGGCTCTACATGACCATTATTCATGTTCTGTTGAAGACAAAAGCAAACAAACAAAAATACAATTCATTCCACACTGTCATCCCTTTGTCCTGACCAGAACAACTCGATCGTGTTGAAGAAGGCATGAACCATATCAACCAAGACATGAAGGAGGCCGAGAAAAATTTAAAAGATTTAGGGAAATGCTGTGGCCTTTTCATATGTCCTTGTAACAAGTAGGTACTGGGTACCGGCTCTGCTATGTGGTGTCCAGTTTTTTTTTTGTCACAGTGAATGTCTGAAGTTTTTGTCTTTTTTTTCTTTGTCCTTTTCCATCTGCTTCATTCTGTGGGGATAAAATACTTGTGTTTAATCAGAACAACTGGAACGCATCGAAGAGGGAATGGACCAAATCAATAAGGACATGAAAGAAGCAGAAAAGAATTTGACGGACCTAGGAAAATTCTGTGGTCTTTGTGTCTGTCCATGTAACAAGTAGGTGCTGCCTGCCTCATCTCTTTGAGCACTTAAGGCTGATCCCAAAGGCCTTGTGAAGCTCATCCTTGCTAGGCACATGGACAGGATGAGCATGTGGCATGCAGAAAGAACGATTCTGGTTCAAATGCATTCATCTCATAGCATAGACAACTGACTGGGAATTACTGTAGATGCATTAAAATCAGGCATACTGCAGTGAGAGCTTCACTGTTGACACCTTTTAACGGTCAAAGTTTCAACATTTTACACAAAGTGTACTGAGTGGTTCCATTTTCCAGTGAACAAAAACACTGGGGCTACCTTATTCCTGGAGATCCCAAATTTTGAGACGTATTTTTCACAAACAAGTTTAATAAACAAAACAAAACCGCTGAGAAAATGCAGAAGAGGTCATAATAAACATCACTCAAAATTATGGATGAAAACCACACCTTTTTTTCATTATTCAAGAGAAACAGCCTGAGATCTTTAAAGAGATGTGACGTTTCATAATTGGAACCTAACTTGAAATGGTTTTCATCCTGCCATAGGCAACAAATTTGAGAAAACATGAATAAGCCAAATTTCTCTTGTCTGGGTAGCACGTACACTAAGCAGAAATGTTGAAATGCATCAAATTTGCTTGCATGCCATCACTCTTGAACGAAACCGGCCTCCAAGTAATGCAAAGCTTGTTTTAAGTGCCAAATGAAAATGTGATGTGCGGTTATGCGGGTGTAGGAAATCGGGGACAAAGTGGACCAACCAGAAGTCCTTAAGGAATGGCAAATCCAGCACGCAGTGAGTGGGCATGCAACCAGGCCATGGGGAAAACGTCCGTAAATGGCTGGCCAGGGACTGGGCAGGAAACAAAGCAGAGAGCAGAGGTTCTGGGGTATTATACTCCATTTCAGCGTGGCACGGATACTTTGTTCACAGCCAAGGCCTGATCCTCCCATGATTATCAAGACCAAAGGAAAGAGAGCTGTCATGGAGTTCAGTGGGTATTTTGCCAGAAAATCAGAATGGTAGAACTGGGTTTCTGCCTTATCAGTCACTATTTGTTTTGAAGTTAATTCCCTTGGGACATTTTGTTCCTCTGTTCCAAGCCACAAACACTTTGCTGGGGTAGACATTTTGCCCAGAATATGTGTCCTATTGCTTTGGTGTGCACAATGGGGCAAGAGGCAAGGAGGAACTGAAAGAGCTACACACACACACAGCCTTTGTCAGTGGGACTGCCTGCTGTTGGTATCAGCTCTGGTACAGGTTTTAGCCCTGCTTGTCCTGCATCAGAGGACCCAGTTCAGAAGAGCTGCGGGTACAAGAGTATGGAGCAGAAAATTTACATCTCCCACACTCTAAAAGCTGTTGCAACTTAAAGAGAGACATTGTCCTGACTTGCTTCTCCTGAAGACTTGGACTATATCCAAAGATCACCCTTGAAGTGCAAAAAATTCCAACATTTGAGGAATTATAATTTTTTAGAGCAGCTTTACTATTGTGTACTGTAGGAAAGGCTGCTCAGAACTGACAGCCAGAGGTGTGCATGGATGGGGTTAGCACCCGACACGTGGCCTTGAAACGTTTACCACTATGGTCACAGTATCATCACAGTGAGAGATTGTGCCTTGAATCCCTATACCAGGACTCAACTAGTACAAATAAGATGGTATTCTGGGAAGCAGAGTGTAGGAGGGAGAGAAAGCCATACAGTTCTGGGCACCAGTACCACCACGATCCCCTAATGCACTTCTGGCTGATGGTACATTATTGACATATATTCAAAAAGATCAACCATTTCACACATGACTATACTCTTACATACAGAGTAAATACAACTCCTTGAGCCTTACCAAAATGTAAGGCTTGATCCTACATCTATAAGAGGCCCATGGCACGAAACTTTGACCTGACTGCATTCAAAAGGACAACTGCTATTGACCACGAGCAGACCCAGACTCCATCTGTTGACTTTAATGGGAAGTCCACAAGAAAATAGAGATCATGTTCTGGGCATATAAAACAATTGACCTCAAATACAGAGACTGTCTCACTTTCAAAGTTGCAGAGGTCTAAAGAACAGGCAAAAACCTGTAAATGTATGTGTAGCAAGAGAGCTACTTTCGCTCATTTCTAGAAACACCAAAGCTGATGTACAGTTTCAGGGAACTAAGCACAAACAAGCTAACCATCATCTTTCTAAGTCTTCAGCATCTCAAATAAGCCACAAAACAGATGAGTAGGGAAGATCCTCTTTTCATTTACATTTTAATTCTGTATTGCAGCATGCAGCACATCTTCAGGCTCAACAGAAGCTGAACTGCTTCAGGGGGCATGGAGAGAACATAACATCAGAGATGGGTTTGTTGTGCCCTTTCCCAAATCCCCCAGAAGCACGTTCAGTTTCTACCCCAAAATCCAAGCCACGGAGCTGTTTATATGACTGATTGGAGTTGACCGAAGAACAGGAAAGTCACGGAGATTTCAGTTTCCAACAGCTTTGTTCCCAACAGCTTTGTTGGAAACTGTTCCATTTCCAGAATAAAATCAAGAATTTATGCTCTCAGATGACTCCGATGGCAGCAACCCTAAATACACTGCACATGCTAATCTGCCACTGAAGGTATGCCTGGATTTTAATTTTCTATCCACGGCAGCTCAGTCAAAAATGGCTCTTTGAAAGCTAATGTGAATGTCATAAATAACGGATATAACAAGTTGCTAGGCTGTGGTTTAAAGCTCCTAAAGGAAGTGATGATCCATTTTTGCCTGTGTCTTGCTTACTGTGAAGGCTGTTACTGCTGATGCATTAAGAGTATGATGAACTATTGGGGCAACTGTGCTTAGTGAGAATGCTTCACTTCTTATTCATGCCTGTAGCTGGTGCATGAAGAAAAATGTAGAAAAATTTCCCTTTCTGATGCTAGATTGCTCGTATCTTCTCTTTTCTCCTGCGCTCATCTCACTTCTGCCTATTTTACTTTTTGTCTCTGTTGACAAAGGTTTGTACATCAACTGTCGATGTATGATTACTATTTTCAAGTACCGATATATTATTTGAAATATCTAATGAACCCTATGAACTTTATGATAAAATTATCCCTAAATCACCTTGGATAGGTTAGTGGCTTCAAATGCCTGTTTTGCCACATATATGTTAAAAAAATACCAACAGAAGCCCAATCTTCTGCATGGTGAAATGTTAAAGTCTAGCCAAAGCCATTTTTCTTTAAAAGGGTGTGTTGCTGTGATGTGATGTACACACTATACTTGGCAGTTCTGTTTTTATGTCTGTCTGCCAGTACGTTCTCTGTGTTTGATGTCAAAATGTGTGTCACTGAAATGAAACAATGTTTTCTACTTATCTGTATTTCTTCTCTTCTTCTTTTTTCTATTTTTTTTCCCTTTTTTTCTTTTTTTTCCTCCTTCTTTCTGGAAACTAAGTCAACATCCAAAAACTTGTGTGCAGTGTTGTAGACCTGACAGTTGCAATTCACCCTATTGGAAATGAAACCTCTGACCATCACAGTTGTTGTGGCAGTAAAACAAAAATAAATAAAAAAACCAAAACCCCAAACCCTCCTTTTATTCAGGGTTATGATATATCGGTATACAATCAACGACCCTCTATCTGAAAACTCATTTGCTTGATTCAGCTTTTAGCTTGGAGAGATAAAGAGTTTTGCATTTGTCCTTGTCCACTTGATGCTCTGTTACTCATCATCTTTTTTGCATAGGCTTAAATCAAGTGATGCTTACAAAAAAGCCTGGGGCAATAATCAGGATGGTGTGGTAGCCAGCCAGCCTGCACGTGTCGTAGATGAACGGGAGCAGATGGCCATCAGTGGTGGCTTTATCCGCAGGTGAGCCTTTTTATCCACTGTTTTCACTCTATTCTCCTTGTCACTGATATATTTAGATTTCTTCCATATGGTCATGAGTTCTGCGATGCTCATTAACTCCTTCAGTGGTGGTGGGTAATGCGGTGGAGCCGATGTTTTCCATCTAGTGACGGGTGCTCAGATTTAGGTTGATGGTGAATAAGGCAGGTACTACAGGCTTACTGGGTCCGTCAGCTTCCCCTGGTCCTGTGGGTGCTTGCCTGAGCTAGTGCAAAGGGTGGTTACATTGCTGGAAATCCTGGAAGCCAGGGTCTTAGCCCTGAGAACCAGAAGATGCCTGAAAGTGTGGCCCTAAACCTTCCTCCTTGAAACCATTCCGATCTGGTCAATAATAAAATAGAAATAGTATCTATTTATTTACTTTACAGCAGGATGTGAGGTTGCAGGCCGTCACAGCAGGTCAGCACTGTCCTCTGCACTCCAGTTCCCTGACATGAAGAATGCAGTTACTGCATTGTCAAACGCCTCAGAAATGAAGTGTCAGATAAATACTAATTTATAGTTTTTATGTCTCAAGATACGTAATGCTCATTATCCATCCTTGCCAGAAGATGTATCGAAGCACCCTGCACCCCTTCTTTCCTTTCCAAGAAGAAAAGAGCCTCAGGCTCCCTGCCAAAGCACAGAACCTGAAGCACACTTGTAGCTAGAGCTACACCTCTTCCCTGCTTGTGTCTATCCAGAAAGCCTCATGGAACAGGGAACAATGCCCCATTCCTCAGCTGCTGTAAAGCCACAACTGTGGAGAAACATCAATGCTTTAGTGGCAACCCCTGTGCACTCAGATGAAAGCCAGTTTGAAACACGCAGCTAAACTAATGGCAACCGAACTGCAAACTTTCGGCAGCACACAGGGATCCAGCAATAAGTACACGCTGATTACAATGCTTATAGAGCATATATTTAGATGACAATGCTATCAGCTGAATGGGTAGAGGCATACCAGTAAGCAAAGCTTTGATCTCTGAAGATTAAGGACACTGGATTAATAAGTAATTATCTTTCCAAAAACTATTATCCACTTATTTTTTTGGCTGCTGTGATAAAGGGAAATCAGTGTGATAGAAACAATGCTGTCATGCAATCTGGAGCGTGGGATGGAGTTGCCATTTAAGTTTGCTGGGTCTGCCATTCCCTTTTTTTTTTTCCTCTTGAATTTCTGGATGGCAGCCCCACTAAAATGAAGGCTAGGGCACGGTAACAGAATAGCAGCAGAGGAAGTTATGCTACACCATAATCTAATCCTTCTGCAAATAGCCTCTTGTGCTCCTTTAGCACCTACGTGGACATAAATTGCACAAGAGGGTCAAAGTAGTGATTTTCTGAGTGGGACCCATGGGCTTTGCTTTGCCCGGTGTCAGTCAACACCTGCCTCTCCAGTTACTGCAGCCTTGAACTTGCACAGCTTTTTGTCTTCTAAAAAACAAGCAACTGAAAAAGACGGTGCTAGGAATGAGAGACAAAGGATCTTTACTAAAGCCAGTAAATCTGAGAGAAGCTGCTTCTGTCAGTTACTGGAAACACATTTCATTAAATTGGATCTTAGGTCAGGATTTTTGCAGCTGAAGAAGCTCTTCTCCAATTTCCAGTGAGCCCCAAGCGTAGGAGGACCGGACAGTACCCATTAGCTATCTGTAGTTCAAGAAGGGAAGTAGGTTACATCTTCAATCCCACAACCTTCCAGCATTTCCCCTATACTGTATCCGCACATAGGTCCAAATGGAGCACCCTTTCTTTCTTCAGTTGAGAAGGACCAGCACTAGCAGAGAGGTGCAGTATGTGGTACAGACAAGCTCAGACAACAACACTTGTAGGAGCAGCAGACATGAGCAGTATGTGAACCAGACAATCCCAACAACCAAAAAATAAGCATGTAATGTTTTTCAGGCTAGATACTTAGTAATCCCTTTTCTTCAAAGCTGAGCACAGCAGCATGCTCCTCAGCTGACAAGCAAAGGAGGGTGCAGGGGAGGTTTTGGGTGAATCAGAGTTTCAGTAGGAACCTCCTCTGTCTCTGCTTCAAATTGATTTTTTGCTCCCAGGGTAACAAATGATGCTCGGGAAAATGAAATGGATGAGAACCTCGAGCAGGTCAGCGGCATCATTGGCAACTTACGTCACATGGCCCTGGACATGGGCAACGAGATCGACACACAGAATCGCCAGATTGACAGGATCATGGAGAAGGTAAGAGATGCCATTTCTAAAAGGACCTCAAAAGAGGATGTGTTTCCCCTCTTGCGAGCACAGGCTGTGCATACTGCAGTTTTTCTTTAGCTCAAAGAAGGATAAGAGACAGAAATAGCTGCTAGAGCTCCTCTCTCTTCTCCCACTGAATCATTGGGCCACAGAAGAGCTTGCTGCTATGGATCTTCAGTAACCTTCAGTGCAGGCCAGATTGAATCTGTACTGGCTGGGTTTGCAAGAAAATAGGTGGCGAGGGCATCCCTTAGCACAAATCAAGGCTCCTTCTGCAACAGCTTTGAGAAAGGAGAAGTGTCCTGAACTGTGCAGAACCACAGAGCTTTGGTCTGAATGCCCTGCCTCTTTCTGGCAAGTTTTAAACTTTTCTGGACTTCCCTTGCCTTGGAAATACAATGAGAAATTGAGAATTGGATCACCTCTTTGGAGTATCGATCCCAAAAAGAAGATGGGGATTTATTAAACAAGGCTTTGCTGTATGGTAACAGTGCAGCCAGTCTTGTTGTGCTGCCTCCTTATAACCACATCAGGACAGCAATCTACCAGCTCTCTCAGGGGGTGTGTGTCTGTATATGTATATACACACACATATACATACACACATATATAAATAACAGAGGCTCAGCATTACTATTGTGAAATCACCATCAAAAAAGGCAAAGAGCACGGTTCCAGTGCCAGACCTGCATTGCAGATTTCTGAAGCAGATAGCAGCAGCCTCCAAACCCGGCTGGGAGCTCACTGCCATCCTCAGATCCCAAGATCTGCAAGCCATCTGCATTCATCCTGGCAGAGCTCCAGGCACAGGCACAGCCAGACTGAAGCAACATAAGAGGCTAGATCTTCATCGGGTGTAAAATCAGTACAACATTCGACTTCAGCTGAGATTTACACAACCTGAGGATCTTACCCAAGGACTTAGATGTGCTGCTTAGAGTTAATGCTGACCTTAAGTGGTAGAGTTCGTACTCTTGAGCCTTCTTACACGTGCCAGCCTTCTCACACGAGCAGGACGCCCAGGCCTATTTTTCATGTCAATTAACTACATTAGAGCCTAGTGAAAAAAATTAAAGGAAATACTGCACTGAGGGATTGATTCAGTCAGCAAGCTCTCCTTCTTGAAGCTTGATTCCAGAGAGAACTGGATAAAGCAGACATTGTCTTAAAGGTGGCAAGTTTGTTTCTAACAGAAGGACAGTCACAAGACACAGCAGAGCACGTGGTTTCACGTTGATCAAGAGTTTTGGTTTATAAAGCTGCATGTGTTAGTTTGACTGTATCGAAAAATGCACAGTATTCCCATGATGCCATTCTGCAGCATTTCATATTTCTGGGAAAAATAGGAACATGGCAGGAAAGGTTTTACTGCTGTTATTCATATGAAAAGCACTAGAAAGCAGCACATCTATCTACATCATGAGAAGGGACTGGAAGATTGTCCAGCCTACATCATAACTACCATTACATAATAAGTCTAGGACATACGTTAATTCCTCAGAGCAAGTGTAAGGACATATGCTGTTAGATGTTACCAGCTCCCCTGCTCACAACTTAACATAGTTGCAGGAGACATGCCCTGTGGACAGAAATCAGCTGCATCCCATCCATGCCTGCAGGATACTATCCCAAACGACAGCAAACCTAACGAGGCACTGTTCTCCTATCAGTTCACGCTTGCAAACAGTTGGGTTTTGAAAACATTGACCAGGTCTTTTGTGCACATGGGCCAAACCTCTAAGTAGTGCTTGCTGAGAGCAGTTGGTTGGTGGACTGGCCTTCCACATCTATGCCGTTTTCTTACGCAGTTAGACATTTCATACAGGGCTAGAAAAACAACTTTGCAAGGTAATGCAATTCATTAAATCCAGCCTCGCAGGCAGGCTTTGTCAGGCAGAGCCTTTGGCTAAGGAACAGGGACACATTTCTGAAAGATGGACATGCCGTGTACACAGAGGAGTCGTCATGAAAGCAGTCTGGTTTTAGTGAGAATCAGCCAAATTTCTCAGAGTAAGGGCACACAGCAATGAGACACTAGGGAAAGAAAAACACAATATATTAGGAAAAGCCTCTATAAAAGACAGAAATGATAGTTAGCTGGATAATACTGACACCACAAATGCACGCCCATCCATTTTGCAATGAAATATGCCAACAGACCATCATCCCTAGCTGATAGTGGCCATACGGCGTTGCTGGAGCTGCATTCTTTTCCTGACCAGTCAGAACACTGTGCTTTTGATCATTAGAAAGAGCCTTGGCTGGCACTTTGCAAAAGCTGGGGTGCAGCACAAAGCTAACCCAAATGCTCCTAAAGCATTTATGTTAGACTGGATGTGCATTCAAACCAGAGCAATCTCGTAATGCAGAGATGTAATCTGATCTAACCATGGTAATCAGGGTAGCAATGAATAAAAGGCTTTATCCTTCCTTCAGATCAGAGAGAAAGGGACAGCATCTAAAATGATGATGTGATGAGTAGGTCAAATGGCCCAGACATCATCACAAGAAAGGCCTGGCCCTAAAATGAGCCATAAATAGAAGGCTGGGAGGAAAGAAAGAAGGGCTCAACTCATTGTGTCTTGACCTAGGTGGGAAGGTCTGTAAAGACTCCCACTGACTTCAATGCAACATCATCCATCAGAGTTAGACCTTAGTATTCCTAATTAGGAACATTATGTTTCATCGATATTAACGTAATTCATGACAAACAAAACCGCTTCCTAAACCACTGACATTTTTTAGGTAGTCTTTTGGCCAAAGCACACAAAACTATACTGTAGTAGACAAGGTCAAAGTCATGGCTAAAATAGTGTGGCTTATAATGAGTAGTTATGCTGATTTATGCTTTTTGAGGATCTGGCACATGCTACTGCGCTAAAAATACACATCTACATAGCATTCGCCAAAACAATTATGGAGAAAAGCCCAAGATATTTAAGAATGATTTATTGCACATCACTATAACCGTTTTTTAAAGGATTTTAAAGTGTATCTGGGAAACCTGCTTCACCATTCTGTCTCTGCAAATTGGAGATTTAAAATAAATCTGTACAATTTGGATACACCCCAGAGAGGTGGGAACAATCATCAAAGCTTACAAAATGCAGCCATCAAACCACAGAAGAGAGTTTGCTATTTGAGTTCATACTTTTAAAGCAGTAACAAAATTCTCACCTTTCCCACAGGTCTGATTTTAAAAACGGAAAACATTTGCTATCTAGTCCCTCTGCTAGCATAAGTCGGCATAGCAACATGGGCTTGAATGGAGCTTTGCCAAGTTTTATCAGCTAAAACAATGTCTTTTAGTCTCCAAAACTAACTTCTGCAGAGCTACAGGAAGCCATGGTTGGTCAAAGCATCTTCCCACTCAAAGAAAACATCTAAACCTCCCAAGAGATGCCATTTTAATCATGGCATTTTATAATCATGGCAAGAGTTACCCCATGGAAGACAGTGAAGTTGAAGGTTCAGCCTACGCTGGACTAAATTCCAGTTTGATTGCTTCAAGTAATGGTAGACTCCCTGCCTTTACTTAATTCTTGTTTATGCTGCTGCCCAATGGGAGAGGTTACTCTGTCTTGCAACTACACTAGTGAACTTTGTCAAGAGAAAGGAATAATGGCATTGCTCCTATCTGTTCCCTTCCTTGCACATGTAGAGCAAAGAGATCCAGACTAATGTGTTTTCAAAGAAATTTATCTCTGCCAGCATTCCCTACACCAGAGGATGTAGCTTCCCTGCTCCAGTGGTTTTCTACACTGGCCCAAATTTTAGTTTTGACTGCATGCCTGGTGATCCAGATGGGAACAAAGTCTGGGTCTGCTGAATTTTAGAGAGCACTGAAGCTTTTCACCAGTGAAATCCACATGCACATGGTCAGTTCTCATCCTGTCATCCACTACCACCAGCACTGCTGTGGCTATCAATAGCACCAGCTACAGATCTGGCACAGCATTTACAACAGTTCAGTGACGCTGAACACAAACACAAAAGCTCTACTCAAAAGCTACCTGAAGCATCACAAAGCCAGCAAACCTGTAAATTCCTTTTGGGTCCCTAATACCACTACAAAAAAGAAGCTTCTTATTTTTTCCTGACCTAGCAACAACTAGAGAAGCATCCACTAAGCATCATAGATGTTCTCCTTCTGCCCTGTATTCATCTGTTTCTTTCCTCTGTGTTTCCCTAGGCTGATTCCAACAAAACCAGGATTGATGAAGCCAACCAGCGTGCAACAAAGATGCTGGGCAGTGGTTAAATGCAGCGAAGTGCATTTCCTTTTACTGCTGCCCCAGAAGGCAGCACCTTCATGCTTTTATCATGGTATTTACCTACTAGGTTTGCACACATGCACATATCAGCCCCATTGTAAATGTTGTCCTGTGTAGTTTGTCAGCTTTCCAAAAATGATACTTGTAATTATTTTTTTCTAGATATCTTTCTTTCCAAAGGTTGTACATAGTGCTGATTTGATGGCTATAGCTCACTATGATGTTTTTTGGGATTTTTCCTTTCCTTGTTTCTGTTTTGGATTCCTTTCCTTTTTTTCCCCCCACCTTCTCCTCACTTGTTTTGTTTGTTTGGTTTCTTTTTTTAAATGATGTTTGCTGAATGACAACACTGTTGGAATGCTAAACGTGCTGTTAACCTTTAAATATACAGTATTGTTCTTGTAAAACTGTGACATTCCACAGAGCTACTGCCATGCTCCTGTCTTTGGGTATCATGATGTTGAAGCACTTCCACCTGCTGTCTTCAGTTCTTCATTGCCATTATCTGTTGTTATGATTTCATGATTAGACAATGTGGAATTATATTACTATAACAAGCATTGCACTAAAAAGTGATGTGATTTATGCATTTATGCATGAGGAATAAATAGACTTTTAGACTCCTACTTAAACAAGAGTTTTCCCATGGCAGTAGCACACCAACAATGACAACAAAAGCATGCTCAGTATTCGGACTCTTTTGGGACTATGTTATACCAGCAAGTTTGCAGTTGTGCCACTTTTTTCTTGTTGATATATATATAGTTATTAAACATGATCATTTTTTTTAATTATAAAAAAAAAAAGAGGGATTTGGCACTCACCATTTAGCCATTGCCAGCGAAATAAAAGCTTGGCTGAAAATATGTCAAAGACAAAAAGAAATAAGTGTAATATATTGGGTTTGTCTGCTGCTTTTGAAGACTATCTTTTGGAGGAAACGACTACCATATGAAATGGTGCAAAGAAATGTAATTTTTATAAGGCTCTCTCTTACTAGTCGCTATCCCCATGTGGTTTGTTATCGGTACAGTTCTCTGTTGCTTACCTAGAGCTATGCACACCAAATCGCTGAGATGTTTAGTAGCTGACTTACTTAAAAAAATAATTAAAAAAACCTAAATGAATGAACTCTAGATAAACTGTGAGATAAATATCATTTACAGCATGTAATATGAAATTCCTTATGTCTCCTGTCAGTTTGTGACGTGATTGACATTTTGTAGCTAGTTTAAAAATTATTAAAAATTATAGATCTCAGAATCCATGCTTGCTTTATCCATTTGTTGCCCTACGTGTCAGTGACAATTAGTTATTTGCCACTTACCTGGGAAAAGGAGCAGTGCAAAGTCTTTACAAACTGGTTCCGCATTACATATGGGAAACTAAAGATTTTTGTTTGTGATACTGTATAAAAGTAACTACGCTAAAAGTAGCGGTTTACCCTCAGCACATTCCAATTAAATAATATTTTAAATAACCTGGCTTGGATTGCCAAACACTGAATCAAAATATATTCTCTTCTTCTAGGGAAAGAAAAAATGAAATAAATATTATGGTACAGAAGGATACAGTTCCTTAGTCACTAACATCTATTCCTGTAGTGGATCTCTCCACGTGCTGATACACCTCTTTTCAGGGAAAACATTGAACTGCAGAGTTTGTATAGTCTGCTAAGAATAATTTTCTCAAATGACTAACAACAACAAGTGTTTACTGCCAATGAAAAGCGTTATCATATTTTCCCAGGGTTTTTTTTTCCCCCTATATGGACAAATTATAATTAACTCTGCATGAGTGACAGTTCACTCATGTGTCTCACATGGCCCTAAGTCAAAATACACAAAGAACATAAATGCTTGCATAATTAATATCGCATGATAATGTAGACAAGCTATATTTTCTTTAGCGGATTTTTATTTTTAGTATCTATTAAAAATTCATTTATGCAAATATTCCTCCCACTACTTCAAACCAAAGACTAAACTTCAAGCAAACATTTTTTAATCTGCTGACCATTTCCCAATCCTGCTCATTCAGAGATTCTAGTATTTGTGCCAGCTTCCCAGGGTTGCAATGTCAAAGCCTACTGAAAGAGGTTCCAGCAATAACCCTGCTGGAAAATGCGTCAATATGAGAACATACAAATACAAGGATATTTGAGAAGGGCAAGAAATACATAAGAAAGCAATGAAGATATTAACAGAGGTGTTATTCTCCTCCACTTGACAAGAATGCACCCCATCTGAAGATGATCATACTTCCAAAAGCCGTTAAAACTGATCAAAAATTTAAGCTGTTGCTGTGAAGGAAGTCACTATGTTTTGACATCTGTTTTCGTCTTGAACAAAGATCAAACACCAAACTATTGGAACTTTTTGCCAAATAGAAAGTTGAAAGGATAGAAATACTGAAATGTTTTATTCCATTTTTCTTTGTATCCTTCTCCACTGTATGCAGAGTCTCTTAGGAGCTGGCTGAAAATGACTGAAGTAAATAAGTTCAGTATATACATTGCATTTCTCTGCTATTTTTGGAAATTGGCTTTTGTAGGATTAATTATTCTTGAAATAATTCAAAGAAAGGCTAGATCTCATGCAGTTTGTTATTAGAACAATCCATTTCTGTTTGTTAAATTTTGCACACGCCAAATCCTTGATGTAGCAGCTAACTTAAGGGGGAGGAAGGAGGCATTTTGAACAGAACATTGTCTCAAATGTGGCATTTCCCATTTTTTTCCCCTTCTGGTTGGCCCCTGTTTCCCATGATATGCTGCAGACTCTCCCTGAGGCTGAACAAGCACAGTGCACAGTTATTTGCTTGGGTGGCAAAGCTCACTAGAAGGAAGGGGGCACAGAAAGGAGCTGGAATTACAGCTCCTGTAAGATAAAAATGGTCACATTGATCGTGGAACCAAAAAACACCTAGGTTTTTCTGAAGGCAAAGCCTTCTTTTCCTGGTAAGAAATTTCCCTTTGACCATGTTAGTTTCCAATGAGTAATTTATTTTGTTTCTGCACCAGTGCCATCTGGAAATCCAGGTTTGTGGGAGAAAGAAAAACAGTATGCTCAAAGACATGAAATATCACTTATTTCTAGACTTTCAATGCGATCTCACCAAAAGTTTGTAACACAGCAAGACCCTCACATTGCTGTTGGTGTGAGGAGGTCATAGGGAAAAGGTTTTTTCATATTCTAAAATGCCATAACCGAGTGAACTACCCAGCTGGCTTAAATTTTTGCTTAAAAACTGAAGTCCAACTAAAAGACAAGCTTTTGTTGAGCTCTGCAAATCCACAATTAATGACTTTTTCATATCATGAATTCTAGCCTGGAAATGGAAATATCAAAATAACCCCAAGGAAGGATATTTGAATGATATTCCTCAACAGAAAGAAATTCATAAGTAGTGTAATACCTCATGGAAAAAAAAAAAATCACCTTCATTAAATACTTGGCACAATTTTAGCAGTGAAAAACTAAGAGAGAAAACTGGAAAAGCTAAGTGAAAATCAAGGTGGCTTATCTCAAAGAAACATTAAAACTTTTCAGATGTTAATAATTCCCAACCTTAGCACAAACACGCAGCTCCTAAACTCCAAAGAGACCGTCACAGCTTTCCAGATTGACACAAATGGCAAGAAAAAAACCCTACAGATCATACACAGCACCTTGCAGTTTGATAGAGCATGTCTTATGAAAAGCAGGTAGACTTGATGTAAAGGTACAGAGTGAAAAGTAATTAATATTTCTGGAAGACTTGGTGGTATTACTCTATAGAACAGAAAATGGTAACTCTAAAACCAGTGGTGAGTATTTTTTAAGAAATGTAAATTGTACTAGTTTACATGAGTTAAATACAATGCATCCTTCCTTTCTGAAGAAAACTAAATATGCCAGAGTTTGCATAGCAAAATGGAAAGCACCTCCTTGGAGAATGTCTATAACACATGATACACCTATTACAAATATACTTTAAATCTAGAAAAATAGATGACAATTATTCTCCAAAATATCCTGTGTGCCACACCGGTAACTGATAACCTCCACAGGATTGGAGGTTGGATTTGGACCTGAATCTGAAGACATCACTCAAGACTGACTTGAGGGATCTAGAGGCGGACAAATCAATTCCAGTACTCCTCCTCCTCCCTCTTTCTTCTCCTGTGTGTACATATGCACATATAAATCTTTTATTTTAAAGACATTGAAAAGGGAAGAGACGAGTACTTAGTAATAAGGAAAATTGTGTGTTGGAGACAGCTTAAGTATATGCACTGCTGCTGTGTGTGCATGTGGGCGTAGGTGTGCGGGATGTGACTGCTGTCTTCTGAGCCATTTTGTTGCCTTTCTAGAGAGGGATGAGGACAGCTTGTTTGGAACTTAGTAGAACATAAATAGAGTCTTTTAAAACCTGCAAATAGCTACAAGAAATGCAAACATGGGAGATAAACCCTGCTGAGAAGTTAGGGTGTTGGGCTGGTTCGATGGGGGTGAGGTGGGCAGGTGGATTCCCACATATTCAGGATCTATTCTGAGATCACTGCTGTCCGTGCAAAAATGGCACCTAATGGGGTAACCAGTTTGGTCAAGCAGTGGTTGCAGGTGGAGGGAGTGCTCACTTGCCTGGTGGGCTTCACAGCGGCTTGCTGGAAGGGGAAGTAGTCACTAGGGTATCAGGGCTCAGTTATTGCCTTGGCTAAAAACAGTGTTGGGAGGATGTCTTTCATGAGAGAGTTCTAGCCTTGAACTATGTTTTGCCCACCTACCAGACCACAACTCCCTTCACACTGCTCCTCCTCCAGTGCATTCTGCACCTCTGTCCCCTTCTCCCCAGCTTCTCCAAGTTCCCCGCACCCTCTCCCGTGTCCTCCACCACCTACCCAATTGCTTATTCCCTTTCTGGATTATTTGTGCTGAATTAGCCTGACTTCAGTCTTATCCCTCATTTCACTTGCTTCACAACCCTCCCACCTGCATGTTTTTCACCCTTGAGCTTTTAGTCAAGCTCTCTCCTCCACGACTTCAACAAGAGAAGCATTGAAGAAGCAACCAGCCTCCTGGTTTCCACTCCATAGCTGAGCACCATGCCAGTGTCACCCACAGGGACACCTGCAAGAAACTTCCTCAGCCCTGATAGTCCCAAACAGTAGCATGTGTGTTGCCAGTGGAATTCTTTTGATAGTTTACCCAAAAGGATCTGAAAAGTCTCTGTAGGTTGATGCAAACAAAGATGTTTGTACAACTAAGGACAGACAGTGAGCACTGGAAGGCAATAACTGAGAGGTCCTCCAGCCTGCTAGATGTTATGCCTCTGGTCCACAGCACTGGTAGATAGCAGTGCTTCTCCATGAAACAGCTGGAGAATCTTCTCCAACAGGCAAAAACACTCTCTTCTTTTCCCCCAGATTTCGTTCATCAAAACTACAAAGATTTTGGGTTTGAAGCTTTTAAAACCTGTGCTCTCAAAAAGCAGGTGAGGAAGTAGATTTCCCTCACCCCACCTAGGATAAATATCCAGTGCTGGGTTATTTAATCCAAAATCCTAAACAGCTCAAGTTGGTATAAAGTTAAAATGAAATACTATATACCAGAAATGGTTTAGTAAACCTCACTATAGGCAGCACTAAGTTAATTTGCTGTTAAATACAGGCAGATGTAGTTCTACTTAAAGCACAGTAGGTTTTCCATCTAAATTCTGATCAAAAGTTCATTAAAAAGAACAAAATCGTTCTTTTCCACACTCATGGGGGGTTGATTAGACCTCGAAAGCACGAATATCCATAAATCCCACTGCACTAAGGGTATCTTGGGTATCAAAACCAACAGTATGCAAACACGAGCAAAAACTTAAAAACCTTACCTATTTTGACTTTACTGTACAGCACTCCCAGACTTCACTGTATCATCGACAAATAATAAATCCAGCCAATGACAGTATTTCATTGACTACTACCGATGCTCTGCAGGACCCCTAAAAGCCTAGGTGGCTCTAGAGTCAGTTTATAAACTCCATGGAAACTCATGCTGAAAAGTTAATTTTGAAGAAACAGCAGCTATAATTCTGACATTCAGCCTTAAGCCCTTATCTTAAAACACATTTTCAGTGTTCACTTCACATTTCTCTCTCTTGGATTAAATTAGAATATGAGGGGAAACTAACCAGAAATATAAAATTTAATGAACTGCTGCTTCTTTTGGGCAATCCTTACAGCCTCACCCTCAGAAGTCAACCCATATTCACTGACTCTTGCTGGGCCCTGAGGTGAAAAAGACAGAAAGCCTGTTTGCCCTCAAACTAAAGCATAATTAGGTTTTAAACCCCTAAACACGCAACAGAAGCACTGGTAAGTCAGACAGCTGGAGAAGGGGAAAGGGCTGAGGCCAGAGGAGGGTGCAGAGGACAAGAAATCAAAGCTGAAAATGGACACAAAACACATGCTGCAAAGCAGAGCTGCTGCATTAGGTGTGAGGACACGGTGGAAACTGGAGCCGCAGCCCTGCAACAGCATTCTGCTCTGCAATGACCTCATTGAAAGACAAAGTGAATGGACTGTAAGGACTTGATAGTAGAGACCACTGTAAACTTGGAGAGTTACTTAAGTGAGCAATGACTTGAATAAGATCAGGAGCTTAGTTGATACTAAGTTGGAAAACTGCCTATTACTGAAATTACTCCAGAATGCTGCAGATGGTGGCTGATGGTGGCTGATGGTAGAAGTTAAACCGAGAAAAGCAATCTGGGAGAGGGAAAGAACTCTACCAAAGCAAAATATTTGCTTATAATTCCCTTTACAATATTTCTGTTTAAAGCCAATCAGGAGAACTAAAAAACCCCTTAGTTCAACTTAAATCAGTAGCAGTTTATTGCAGGAAAAGGTCTGACTTGTTACACGTTAGGTGCCAGCCAGATGTTCTCCCTGCCCGTCAAACCCTCCGCACCAACAGCGCTTATGTCACAGCAGCACCTCAAGGCTCCAACTGAGGTTAGAGTCCCTTCAGTACAGGCAGGTACAGCCCGTCACTGCCCCAGCGTAAGCTGACAAGACAGGCAAAGGTGTAGTCAGAGAAAGGGAACTGCATGTAGGCTGTTTGCTCAAAACCCAATATCCATATGTTGATGAAGACACTGAACTGGCGCAAGGCTGTCTTCTTTCAATCACCTCTACCAGTAAAGATTCAGCTTAGCTGAGTCCAGCTGGCAAACATGTTGATGGTGCAGAGGTCAGAGAGAAGGGAGTTCTTTTTTTCATGGCTATCTAAAGACTCTGCCATGATGAAGTCATCCTACACAAATCAAAATCCACTTGCTATTCATGGTTCAACACACAGACCATGCTTCTGAAGAGTTTTAAAAGTGAGAATGGCTGCTAAGAATTGAGCTCGTTATTAAAGGAGTAACATAAAAAATACCATTGCTGTGTACCAGCTTTGATTTTCACCCCTCATGTCACTGTCCAAAAGCAACTAAGCATTTTATGAGTCATTTAGCATTCCAGTCCAACAATATACTAGGGAAAATCTGAGAAATCATTGGGTTTGCAGCCACCACAGAAAACTTGAAGGTGTACTTACCTCTTACCAGCCCCTGTGTAGTGCTGCCTGGAAATGCTCACTTCGGTAGGTCTTGCCTAAGACAAACTCCTGAAGCTCTGAATACCCATGAGGGCTCAAAACACTTCAACAGAATTTCAAAATTATCTCTGGAAATCCTGCGAAATATAGAAAATCTGTTGAATGTAGAGGATGACAGGACTAGAGATTTTATGGGTTTTATGAAATCGTGACAGAGTGCTAAGCAGAACATTTGTTCTCCTTTATATCCTGGGTCTTCTGACAGTGGCTGCTAGTCATGTATTCAATCCTGAGCCAGCCAAACTCACTAGTTTTAATATTAGATCTGAAATTGGATTCCTCAATCCTACTTTACTTAAAGGGAAAGTACCGGGGACATACGGCTTCGATGAAGTAACACAGGTAGCTGTAGAATTAATCTGAAAAAAGAAGGTTCAGGTCCATACCAGCCCTGTAACATATGCATCTCCTCAAACAAAAATACTCTGAACTACTGTCACTGCCCTGTGAAAACTCTCTAGAATTAAGAATCGCCTTCATGTACTGTGCAACATTGTGATACGATCAGCTTCTTCTGAAGTTAGTGATTTGCAAAGCACCCAAAATCAACATATCATGGGAGTCAGTCAAATTAAACATGATGGAAATGTAGAAGTAAATGGTTGCATGATACACAAGGACACTGACTTGCTGCTAAAGAGTTACACAAATGGAAAATGTTAATAACAGAGGAGACAAAACACAACAAAAATACATGACAAAGTAAGATGAGGCAGAGAGAGCTCTCTAAACCAACCCTGTCCATCCTTTCAGTGAGGGGTGGCTGAACTTCTGTCTGAATTGAACACTTAAGAGACAACACAAAACCCCCAAACCTCTTGAGTCTGGTATAGTCTTTGGTTTTGGCTCATCTCTTGCAGAGTATCCTTGCAGATACTTTCCCCCTCATGGGTGGTACTTTCTATAACATCTCTTTCTACTTACTTGAATGACCAGCCACATGAAATCTATTTGTACACTAAAGAAATGAAGTCCTTCAGGCAACTCTTTTTTTCTTGTAAGAAGTGTTTCTCCAGGAACAATTTTTACTGTTCTATTAAAAAACAAACAAACAAACAAAGACCCCAAACAAAAACCAAACAACAAAACCACAAACCTAAAATTCACTTTTAGACAAGCCTAAAATAAAGTTTAGTGATATCAAAACATAAAAGTACCACCACTGGTTCTCGGTCTTTTGTCTGAGATTAATTTCAGTTGTGACAAAGGCTATAATGCAGTGCTGATGGAATCCCAATAGGAAGTAATGTAGGACAAGGAAGATTATCCCAGGGCAGGGAGAGTTGTGGTGGTGTGAGGAATAAAACACATACAAACAAAAACCCACAACAAACCAAAACCCCAACAAACCCCCAAAGCCAGAAAGTGAACAAAAGACGCAGTGGAACAAATCAGCAACATTTCTGGGTCAAATACTCTTGTGGTGTTTGGTTCTTTTTTTTCCCCTGTAAATTTTGTCTTGGTTTCTAAGCGAAATACTTTTTTTCTACCTTTTAAATTCAAATTTTTGGATTTTTGGCAGGGAAAAAACAACTTTTTTTCCCAAGTGTCCCTCTGTTTTGCAATCATCTTTGTCTCTTTGAAGAAACACCCAGCACCTGCAAAGGCATACACTGCAGCATCTAATTTTCACAGCTGAGAGTAACTTTGGCAAAAAGGTTATTTTGCAGCTCAGAGTAAAGAAAATACGCTGTGAAGACAAACTACAGCTGTTTAAATCATTCCTCTGTGAAGCAATGGTTTCCCGCAGGGAGAAGTCCCAGAAGTATATTTTTGCATCTGCAAATGCCTTAGCTGCTCTTCTGCCCAGCACAGCGTGGAGAAAACTGAAGAGATGAAGTCATGCTTCCATGGCTTTTGTGGGCTTGGTGGTTTGTTGCTGGTTTTGGAGAACAAACACTTCTGAAGAAGGGAGGACGTCTCTTCCAGTCTCAAGTAGCCCCACTAAAATCCGCGTGTCTGTACAAGTGGTATTAGGTACTAAACAGAGCACATACTCTCTGGCCATCAATGGGTTTCTGGTGTTGACTCCCACATGCTACAGCGTATCACAACCATATGGATTTAAAAATAGCACTGAGAAATCAGGGATATTCCATCTAGGTTTGCTCCAAGGGATGTAGGTGGCTGTACAGGGGACATCTTCAGGAGATTCCTATGGCTCTGGGCCAAACACTGTCCAAAAATGTGCCAAATCGACCTGGAGTTGCTCCTGACAGCAGACAGTGCAGGGTAGCAATTGCTTCTGCACACCCTTATCTGTGGCATGGCTTTATGCCAGGCTGTGCTCTCTTGGCTCTGGAGATGTAAGATTATGCCACCACCTCTGTTAGAGCAGTCTCAGGACACAAGTCAGACCTAAACATTTATATTTGCCTAAAAAGAGAACAGTAATAAGCTCCATTTTTCTTCTCAGGCAGGGCCAAGATACACAGAGCCTATATCAGGAAAGTAGATAATAAAAATACATAGGTAGATAAATTCTGCCAGAACTACGGAATTAATAGTAAATTAAGAAAGAAAACAGCTTCAAATCTGTCATTATCAACAAAATGCTGATAAGAGTTGTAATAGTGAAAGAAGTGGCTCTGAAGCAGCATCCTGAAGTCCACCAGTTTCTGTGGAAGTATAGCTTGAGCTTTTAGCTCTTGCTGGCTCCACTTGAAGAACATGTTCAGATGTTCACTGCCACCTAGGAGAGCTGCCTTTCCCCATATGCCAGGGGACATCTCCTGACAGCACAGGTATTAAAAAAAACAAACAACAAACAAAAACCCAACAGAACACCCCTCAACATTCACCTCCACCTCCCCAAACTATACTCTTCCAGTTTGCAGAAATTACAGTGACTCCTCACTGTAATTCAGTCACTCAGGGAAAAAACTAGGATCTCTGGATAGGCATTGGATTTGGCCACACATGGATGCAAGGCCCCACACCATGCACCACAGTCTGTACTCCCCTGGAGATGCACTCATCAGGATTTGTTTTAGAAGTCACTGATGCAGAAGTTACTGTCTTGGCACATCAGCTCCTTGCTTTCAGTGCTGGCTCTCCCGGGCACCACGTCTGGTTGTGTCACTGCAGACAAAGGGCTGAGGAGCAAGTCCAGCACCGCACTCCATGGCTTTCTGCTGCAGCCTTGCCCTGGAGGGCTGCAGTCATCAGGGATGAACTGAGACTGGTGGCCTTGCACACCCTGGCTTGACCTCCTCCAAGCTCCGTGCACCACGTGCTGTACAGTGGGCTGCTGGCCATTGATGGCTGAGCTGAAAATGCTGAAGCAAGATTTGTTAATGCAGCTCTTCAGGGAAGTGCTGGATTAGCTCGGATTAGCATCTGACATTGTGGTTGCACATAATGAATTATGTAAAATGGTCCTGTTGGTGTTAAAGCAGATGTAGTACCACATGACTTCAGCTGCAGGCACAGCCAGGAATAAAACAGACTGGATTCAGTTAGGAGGAGGATTAAAAAAGAAAAAAAGGAGATTTCATACACTTCCCAACATGCACTGTATCATATTGCTTATTCCAGTGATAACTGAAAACACCACAATAGAGTTATTTCAGCATGGGAAGCAAGACAGCATTCACCACTTACAAGTAGGGGAAACCATTTTCCTTTGCCTCTCTGTCCACTGTTACATGACTCAGGAAACACCATATGAGCCTCCAGGAGCAGCAACCAGCTTTGGCCACTCTTCAAGAGATATTGAAGATACAGTCTAATCCTTTTCCATTTAAACAAAAATGCTTTCACCTAATAAGATTAGTCTATGCATCTTCATAACTTGCTTCCCTTCAGAGTTATGTCTTCTATCAACTTAAATGAGCACAACCACCAATGAAACAGCTAGCACAGAGACATTCATCAGCCAGCAAGAATAAATATGGGAAAAGTAACCACTGGGAAGAAGGAAAGACAGGACAGCTAATGTTTTCAAAACAAACAAATGAGATTAATTTAGATTGAAATGTGGTCAACATCCCCTTCAGATACTACACATTAAAATGCTGATACGTGGAGAATGACCCCACAGTCCAGTGATGTCAGACATTTCTTACCACAGGCAAACTTCACACGAGCAAGTGCTAACTGGTGTAAAAATACATGATGAATAATTTGTCTGCAGTAGCTAGATAAAATGGCAAAGGCAGCCAGATAGTCTGTACAATCAGTGAAGGTAAAATCCTGTGATTTAAGCATTCAGAGAAGACCCTTCCCTTCTACCGACAGTTTTTAGATGTATCAGTCACAGAGAACTCCCCCATTGCTGACCACTCCCAAGATTTCCATTCCTAGGCAACCTCATATACGATCTTGCCAAACCATAGCCACCAGTTCCTCCAAAGCTTATCCTTTAGGTCTGCCATTGTCTGGGTTTAGGCTGAGGCACAGAACTGAAAATCCATTAATATCACTCATGCTGGATGTGATGTCAAAGGAGAGAAGATAGAGACTCATCTTCATCCTCTGCGAGGCTGCTGCACTATCTAGGCAGCAGGAAAAGTGAGAACCTGCTGTGTTTGCCAGACTTAAGTGGCAGGGCTTTACTTACACATACTTTGCAATGTCTTTACTAACTAGTGGCTAACTAGCACAGGGAACAATGCCAGCATCCTCATCCAGCCAGGAGGCTGGTTAACCAGTAATAATCTTTGTTGCTATCTTGTATCTGTGACAGTTTTGACACATGCACAGCACTATCAAAAAAGAGAAATCATGGGGAAAAGAGAATGCTCAGTCTGAGCGAGAAAAAGTCTTCATATCTGGCTGTTAAAATAAATTGTGATAAACTTTTTTTCCACTCCAAAACCACAGCTTTTGGAATTTTTTTGCCTTTTAAATTGACTGTTTTCAGAAGAGCATATTTTATATTTTCAAAGTAACTGTCATCCCCTGTATGAGTATGGAAGAGGAAATATAGAGTTTTATTAACACTGCTCAGTTCAGAATCTAGATATTAATCTGAAAAAAAGCAGTATTTTGATTGAGAAAAAATTTATGAACAAGCAAATCAAATGGCACAGAAGTTGCCCAGAAATGTATGCTACAGCATTCTATATTGCAGCATTCTGAGCTGCCTGAGCTCTGTACATTTGCGTGATTTTCATTGAAATTCAGCACACTACATTGCAGGCAGGGAAGCCTGCCAGCAATTTTATTTTTATGATGCAGCAGCTACATGACCCATTTATGCCGTTGACAACCAGCAACTTCTCCCTCAAAAAAACCCAACCCCAAAACAATAAAAATAAATAAATAAAACTAGTGCGAATTTGAGTACCTGCCCGTGATTTGCTTTCTACCCTTGCCACACAGATGATGTAGACAAGCAGCAAGGATTGATAGTGGACAGCTACTTAGATCTGGCTGGTTTTTCCCCTCTTCATTCTTCTGTTTTTAATCTCCTCATGTCCAGGAGAAAGAGTGAAAGAATCTACTTTGTTAACCGCCAAATAAATTAGCATGTGTCTATTATTGGATGAGGCCCTAACAAAAACAGGGATCTTGTCTGACAGCATCAGGCTAAGGATGGCATTTGCCATCCCCTCCAAAACAGCAGGGTTCCTCCCGGTTCCTGCTTTGGCTGCGTGTCAGTCAGCTGGTCCTCTCACTGCAGAGATGGCAGAGGTCTCAGGAGCCCGTTATTTATATAACACTACAGTGGAGGAGAACAGCCTGTTCCTTAGGCTTCCGATGGCTCACACTTCCAGGAAGAAGTGCACTCACTGCCCACAGGGAAAGAAGAAAGGTGGTTTGTCAAATTCCTCAAGCTGGGAGGGACATGACCAAGTCAGAAAAAAGATTTTAACCCCCACAGCAGCTACAGAGCTAAAAGACGTGACTGACTGAACTATGAGAAAGTATATTTCACTGTGCACATCAGCGGGGAAATCAAGCGTGGCCCTCACACACCTCTGGGACAAAATTCCTCATGACACACTCGCTTGAGTCCGAGAGCACATACACTATTCTAACCCATATTTTTAAAATCAATATTAGCCATATCAAACCTTTAAAGGCCCTCCCCTTTATAATAGGGTAGTTTTTTACCTGCTTGGAAACTGTCAGATTCATATTTTCAAGCTTATCTGTACTGCATTTTTTTTTTTTTAACTGAAGACTGGAACTCCAAGTGTTTGTAACCGCAGGAAGAAGCCAAGCTCACAACATTTTGCAGGAAGTGCTGGTATGCCTATTTCCACTGCTTCAAGACAGAAATCTCAAAAGTTCAATTCTGTTTATTTGCCAAGTTAAATCATTAGAGCTGATTATTTAACACTGCCTTAGGAGTACTCCAGTCTTCCTAGATGAGAAGAGTAGACACTTACACCATGATTTACAAGGAGTTAACCAGATAGACAGAAAAACTCCTGCTGCTAAAGGGTGGCAGTGCTTGCGGCTGCTTATGCATGCTCTAAAACCCTGGAGGACACTCAGGATAAGTAAATGAGCACAAATGCCAGAGAATCTTAGCAGAAATTAAGATTATCCCAAAACTAGGGATTTGAGACAGGTTTCTTGCTGTACAATGTCTGCATTTGCCCTGTGTTGTACATAAAAAATCCTCACTATAATTCTATCAGCTGGAAGAGCTGGGCCTTATTTATGATCCAAATATGTCAAAAATAATATCCCACTTTTGAGCAGATTAACAGACTAGTACTTACTCGATTTTCCACTGTGCTTCTGTAGAGATGATTTGGACTCAATTTGAGTTTAACACTTCATGATGGCCGCTTCTCTTGACTAGAGCTCCAAGCAAATAACATTTATACACTTACGTATGCACACATATGAAGGCATATCAACACAAAAATTAGGAAGGCCATTGCAGCAGATGACTTCCCAGGAATGCATTTGGATGGTTTTGTGACAACTGATAGTACAAGATGAAACAAGGCTAAAGTAAAGCAGCCCAACTGAAACAGAGGGAACTCTCCCAACTGAAAAGAACCTGAATTAACTTATTACTCCATGGAGGTTGATTTGGAACTTAACCATTAGTTCCTATCATTTAAGCAACGAGGCTTTTTTTCTTCCCCACCTCAGAGTACAGAAATGATCTGGGTTTTTTTATTCTAAAAGGGAACTTAAGTGTTTTTCTTAAAGAATTATAAAATATCTCATCCAAACTCACAGATTTCCCCATTTCTTGTACAGATCTCAGGCCTCTGTGTTCATCCTCCATCCTGACTTTCACGGCAGTCACTTTCAGAGGCCTCTGGTGGTCCACACACTACAGCTGCAGCTGAAAAAGTCACTTACTGCTTCAAGTGTTGCCAGGTACAAAATGAAAACCACCTGCTCGATATGTCCCTTTCTGTCAGACCTTCCCAGCAACTTTCTACTGCATTTGGCACTACAATGGTTAGGAGGCAGCCTTCCTAGGAGCAACACTGTACATGCACGATGGGTGTTTGAGAATCCAGAGAGACTGAACATCACTTGAAGCAGCTCTCTAAAAAGAACAAGGGACATAAAGATCAGTACATCAGGGCTTGGACTAATAATAGTCAATCCACTACAGGGATGAAGTGAATCAGATCTTCAAGGAACTCTAACAAAATTTTCAGGCTTTCTGTGCTGCTGAAAGTCTTTCACAAAGTGAGAATAATGCAAGGAGGAAAAGGAGGACACTGACTTTGGATTCAAGATAGAAACTACCAAAGTCCCGACGTACAGACAGAACACTTTGGTCAATCAAGAGAAGAAACTGTAGGATTTTAAAATGTGTCTAAATTTACAGGGTCACTGATGAAGAGGAGTATTTTAAAAACTTTACTTAGTTTAACCCGGATAGAAAGCAGAAGCAACATCTCGGAAAACAGTTGTAAGAAATAAAGATTGAAGAAAACAGTCATTTCTTCAACAGTTTTATGGGCCAGAAATACTGGTAATTTATTATGTGACTGTCTATGGGGTTTTGTGTTCCTGGGGACAAAAGTCAAAGAATTTTGGGGTCTCTGTGCATAGCAGCCAGAAAAAAGAATCCCCCTTGTGTTTGTAAGAATGCTTGCTCCTTTTATTTGCTGGTTTGAGAGGGAAGAACACAAACAAAGCTAGTGACAAGCTGTGGCACAAATTATTTCGTTAATCTCCAGCAAACAAACCCATCCTTGCTTTTATTGGCTAAGCCTAGAAATCTCTTGATCAACTACTGGACCAAGCACACTAAGGAGTCCTGTGAGTGGCAAAACTAAGACAGTTCTGTATCCTGTGATCTCTATTCCTTCTATTCCTGCACAATTCTGTTCTCCCCAGGTTTCTTGCTTGACTTTTAAACAGGATTATACCAAGAAATTCAATTAACTTTAAACATACCTATGAAATTTCTTAAAAAAAATAAAATCCTTGTAATTGCCATATAACTTAAGCCAGACACTTAATACTCATGCTTATTGAATAAACTTTAATGAGCCCATTTCAAGTGTCTAAACACTCAAATTGCAGAGTACCAGTTTTTTTCCTCAAAAACTCTGCAGTAATCCTATTTTCTTCATTTCCTTAGGTGATCATGTAATATTTCATTGTATTTTAACCTAAAATACACTCTGAAAAAGAAGATACCACAAAGCAATAGTCCCAAATAGATTCAATCAAGTTCCTGCAGTGAAACTACTCTAGTTAATGATTACTTTAATCTTATCCATATTTCCTTTCATGTTAAACATTCATTTGCTCTGTGCTACTAAAAGAGCAACAAAAAGGACTTTGGTATTTTATTTTACTTTCTCTTCTTTGTGCAAAACTCCCACATTTTCATTACAAGAACGCTTCAGTAACAAAAATGTTTCATTCCCCAGAATGCTTTCTTTTAGCAAGCAGAGCTGAACTCCAAAAGCTGGTTGAATATTTTAGTTCTGTCAGTTCTGCCCTTAAGATTCTCACATTCAATTAACCAAAGTGGTGGAACGAGATTTCCAGGTGAAATGTAAAGACACTTCTTTTTTGGTAGAGAAATCCTGCTGCCACAACCCACCAATACAGGAGACATCCAAGCCCTGGATCAGCTATGGAGACAGACACCCTGGGATCACTGGAAAATAAGAAGTGCACACCAAAAAAAAAAAGCAAGAAATTGGAGATTAAGTCTTTTTTTTTTTCCCCCCAGAGAAAATGATCTGTTGTCTGGCCCAGCTAGCTGAAAGAACTGAGAGATCACCAGGGACAGGCTGCCAGCAAGCAGAGAGGCTGGGAGTACAGAGGATGCTCACTTAACAGCCAACACCTTCCTGTTCACAGTAAGCTCAGGACACACACAAGCCCATGCAGAGCTTCACTAGCTCGCCCCACTCAGAGCTCACATCAAGTAATCAAAATATATTAGAAGCAAGAGGGCTGCCTAGGTGTGAGCTGACAAAAATCCAAAGACTAGTGTAGCTCTAGGCCAGCGCCAGAAGCACAGAAGCACTCCTGCTGCTGAGTCACAGCAACGGGGAGCTGTGAGTAGGTGGGAAGCAGTTAGAAAGCCACAAACCTACCACGGGATGACAATTGTTAGAGACGACTCGTGAGTTTTATTATGAAAGTTTGTGACCGGTGCAAAGATCTCAGCTCTGCCCTTCTTTTAAAAAGATAATGCTTGGCACCCTTTGGCTATGGCAGGTGACTATAAAGTCAGTCACTTAACCTGTGAAATATGGGAGGTCAAGATGACTCAAAGTAACATCTCTTAACAGGACTTACAGCTCACAAAGTAGCAGGTCATGAGCTTCCTTTCTAATAAATATGCAAATTTAAGTGTTAAACCACAGTAACAAATACCTATTGAAGTGACCCCAGACTTTTTCTCACATGGAAAGATCCATTTGAAAACAGAGAACAAACGATGCGTTACATGGAGGGGATTTGCTTGAGCCACAACAACAGCATGTAGGTGAGATGCTGCATGTTATATGGCACTGCTCCAGGACTATGATTGTCCTTAACCTGACAGGAACATTGAATACTCCTGTAACTCAGTCTTCCCAATGTCATGACAATCCTGGCTGTGCAATTCAAATCGGTACCAATAGGTAAGCATTAAGGAAAAAAAAAATCTGCAATTTCTCCGGTTTAAAACACTACAGCCCTGTTTTTTTGCTGCTGGAGATCACTCCCACTAATCTCATGGAAAAGTTTTTCCCCACATTCTCTACATCCAGCCAAAATAAGGCCAGACCAATAGATGAATATAGTAAATATATTAGAACACAAAACAATTGGATCAAAAGATTTTGGACATACTCCAGGATTTGTTTGCTTAAGGAAAGTAAGTTTAAAATTCTGTCTTAAAAATAAAAATGAGAGAGAGTCATAGTCAGATATAGAAGGCAAATTGATGTCTTCGCTGGAAGTTGCTTTATATATTGCATGTAAAAAAAGGTGAACCCATTAGATACTGATTTCAAACATAAAACTTACTGTCCAGGCCAAAATAGTGCCTGGCACCTCAAAGCAATGCACTAGCTTGACCATATAAAAAAAAAAAAGATAGAATTCATACCCAAATCAGTCATTAGGGAAAGAACTACTTCCAATAATCTCGGACATACCAGTAAAGTGGAAAATTGAAACCAACCTGGATGTCTAGATTCCAACTTGGATGTCTAGCTTTTCTGCTTTTAAAAGCACAGAAGAATTTTTTTTCAGATAGATCTCGAAAGAACTGTGGCATCTGGATACACTTTGTGTGATTTCATATATTGCTTTTACCCACAGAAAAGGCAAATAAAGACTAGAAGTTGCATAAAACACTTTTTAGCCATCAAGACTTGTTTGATACTGGATTTGCTGAAACATACGGCATAACAGTACCTCCTAAACAGAAGCCTTTATTAAAGAAAATTGGTTATAAATATAAATCCATATAAACACTTTCTGTCAGAAACCTGCCAGCTTTAGCTCCTTTGTTTACCCAGGCTAGCTCTTCCTTAGAGCGCTGGACACCACACAGATCACTAAGGGCTGAACACAAATCATTACAGAGCATCATTGTTGTTAGCTTAAATTTTACACTTTCCCCTTTACACTTTCGGTCAAGAAAATTCTTGGCCATCATGTCATTCCCCCTGTGTCACTAGGAGTGTGCCAGCTATTCTTCTCTAACTTAATCCATTTCACTTAAAAAAAAAAAAATATTATAAAAGGGGGCAAAAAGCCCCCAAAATAACGGAGATCCCAGGAACAAAAACCATTGTGTATTCCAAAGGGGATAATGAGAAAGAGGAAGGACAGACTGACTGCTACCATGGGCAATGGCCTGAAGATACCTGTTCAGCGACCAAACACGGAACAATGGTCACGGTTAGCAACCGCAGCTGGTTGATGCACACCTTCTATAGAACAGACTGAAATATCTACAAATTAGCCATTGAAATCCTCAATTTTTAGTGCAGTATTATTTTAGTGACAATCACTGATTTCCATTAAAAGGTGGTGGGTTAAACTGCTGGAGTTCAGCGAGGAAAGCAGAGGGGCTGGTCAGATCACTGTGAGGTTTGACCTCTTAGGTCTTGCTATTCCCACCCATCAGCCAGAACCAAAACATATAGAGAAGTTCAACAGCTTGTTCTTTAAAAGATTTGCCACAAGTCCTGCATATTTCACTCACCAGTTTTGTGAGCCAGTATAAGCCCCACTGCAGTTTCACTGGTGTATTGGGAGTGCCGGACAAATCCTGCTAAGGCCTGAGCTGCTCTGGAAATAGATATTTCCAATACCAAGAGAAATGTCAACACAACTTTATCACCATTCCAAATTTTCCAAGCATTTTGTGCAAATTAAATGAAAGGATTGAGAGTGTCTGCCTTAGCACAGCAGCCTGCCTGCAGTCCCATGACAGCACTGCAGCAAGCCAGAATAATTGATGACTTAGTCTTATCATAGCAACCAAATTTTATTTTTTTTTTTAAATTTTGCTAAAACGAGATTGGGTTTAGAAGGATTGGACACCTGCCACTTTCTCTGTCCTTCGCTTATTGCCCATCTGCAGCTGACAAAAGTGTTAAAGTATACAAATAACAGAGGGAAGAAAAGCAGCAAAAGCAGAGCAGCAGATCTTTTCTTTGATTTGCTGTTACTCCAGACAGATTCAGCAAAAGGCGCAGATCTCCTCTCTCTCTTATGGTTTCCCTAGCCTAACAACTTGCAAAAGAGCTAATTCTAAAAAAATGGAGCTTCTCAACCTTGATTTCAAGGGCATCTCAAAGGTTTCAACTTTTAATACAACGTGAACTTCAGTATTAACTTCACACACAGGTATAGGAGAACGGTGATACAGAGCCACAAAATCCCAAATTCCCAGATCAAGCAAACACTCTTTAATTTATAAGGATGTGGATGTAAAGCAGAAATTCTCAGGCCCTCTGTAGTTTAGGACTCATGAGACGAAAGATCAAACACCACCTCTTCTCACCTAAGGTGTGACCTACAGCATCTTAAATGAGGTCTCCTAAGCTATCTGGAAGCCACATCTCTCTATGCTTGCTCTGTTGTAAGGATGATCTAACAAAGTGAGCCTGACCGTCCTTTTATTTGCAGACAGTTCTGAGTGAAGAATAATTTTGGTTTTGTTTGCTTTTTAAAATAGAAACAGGAAGCAAACATGGGTTTTTCCCCCCCTCTCAGAAGACTCAGCCTGGTAGTTGGGGCACTCCCACGGACTGTGGGGTGCTGCCACCCAGCACAAGGATTTTCACTAGATTCTCAGGTGAATGCCCCCAGCAGTAAAATATCAACTACACTCAAGTGGGTCTCTCCTAACTTCCTTCATCCCCATTTGAAAAAAAAATAGCAAATAGGGCTTATTTTACTGTATTTATTATCACAACAGGAAACAAGTCCAAAGTTAAGTCCTTAACGTATGTTCAAAGATCTGTTAAACTCACCTTGTGGTCTCTTACTACTAGCACTTACGTTACGAATAATCCAAGGCTGCTCCCACCGCAGAGGACATCACGGGTGTGATGAAGAACTTTTGAGCCAGATTTTTAAATAGTTGCTCTGAATATAGACATACCTAAAGTATTGAGGCATAACTGAGGAATAGCCCTCACAGTGTCTTTAAAACTAACAATCCAGATACAGCCTGGCCCAGAAAATCCTTAAATTGCTGCCTGCTAGAAGCTAAGAGCAGTCCAGGAGGGTTCTTGCTGTTCTTTGCTCAGCACTTGAAAGCCATGGTGGAGAATAAAGATAATTGTATCTTATCTGAGAACATGCTTACTTTGTCTCATCAGTCACATGTTTTGAGGTCAGGGACTATCTTTTTGGTCTGTACCTTGTTTTATGCCTTCCATACAGTGTCAAGGATCAGACCAAATTCTCAACATGGTGGTGGGGAAAGGACACTTTTCCAAGCTCCTAGGACAAAGAAGATCCAGCCCAGATTTTTAATATTTCAGTTTAAAATTGGCATAAAATCAGGTTTATAGTTTTTCTTACAAGTCACTGTAATGCTATTAAAAAAGGCAAGAAGAAAATCAGATAATCAAAAATAAACACCCTAGTTTTTGAAAAGTCCAGAATCTCATCAACTGCAGCTCTTTCAAGCTAAGCTGAGCTCACAGCACTACAACACCATCCTCCTGGCACCTTGTTTAAGGCCAAAAGAAGCCAGTAAGTGTTTTTGTGAGCTCTGGGAATGCAGTAGTTCCTGCAACTACCACCTGGCTGAAGCTCAGAACCTCTTTGGAAGACACTTTCCACACAAAATCTCCAGGTTCTCCATCAAGGTCTAAACACAGAGCACAGCCAGACTCTGACACCAACCAGAACTACAGACCTACAACTGTCTTCAAGTCCATCTCAACAAAGATCTTTCTATTGACATAACTTCAACTTGATTTATTATCAACCTGTCCCTGAGGATTGTGCCAGGAAGAGGCTGAAGCACAACATTTCTGCTTCTGGATGTCTCCTTATGGCACAACAAAGATAAACAATCACATTCAAGCTGGGCTTCTACTGATAGCCAGATCCCCAGGTGGGACCAATCCTTTTCTCCTGACTGTGACAGCTAGAAAGAGTATAGAAGTTAGACCAATTATTGGTTAAACATTACTGAACGCAAGTGACCAACATATTAGACTTAGTTTGCCCTTGTTTACCAAATAAAGTTCAAGCTTAGTTATGCAATGCACTGATTTTTCACTCAGGTATTCTTGCTACTAAAATGCACAGCAAAGACCATCCTGTACTTGCCACACAAACTATTCTGTTTTTATTACCTGGAAATATCAATCTAATTTTCCATTCAAGGAGCCTTTCTACACAATTAGGATAAAATTGAGTGTTTTCTTCCTCCCCATACAGAAATAATCTTTTGGCCTGTGGCTCCAAATCTACTCTCCCCTCTGCATTTCTTGGCTGATTTTCAAACTGTATTTATTACAGCTATGGAATTGATTTTGTGCCTTCCAATTACTGCCAGGTTTGCCACTCACTGTGCCTAGTCATCATTTAAGCTGGCAAATATTCTCTATCTGGAGCTATAAATACTAATACAGATAAGTAAGACAGACTTGCAACTCCAGCAACGGCAAGCCAGTGATGAACTGAAGGCAAGACAGAGTAAGCCAGGCAGTCTTGCAACAAGGCATCAAAGCAGAACAAAGAAATATGTGATTTCCAAAGCAGATCTACACATTTATTTTGAATTATTTAATATCACCTGCCTGGCACCTTGCAACAACTGCTATGTATCAGCAAAGCATCATGGCAAAAAAAAATAAAATTCCCAATAATACAAGTAGTCCTTCTAAGGCTGATAGGCATATTCAAGAGAGGTTAGTATTAACCTGTTTAAAAAAAAAGTGCTATCTCCAACATCTTGCGCTATGCAAATCTTCAAGCAAAATGTCTGTCAGAAAAATGTGAACTCACCTCTGCTTTATCTCAGAGGTGGAACTACTCCTAGCAAAGCTTGACAAAATGTTAAGCCCTGTTTTTTTTGACCAGTTCACACTGGCATCTCTCTTGGAGTCTTGAAATACTCATGGTTAACAATTATGTCCCCAAAATTTTCAGATACTGCTCACAGGCACTTTAAGGAACTGTCAAGAACCACTCAAGGAATTCTACCACCCCCCTGCCCATCCAGAAAATGATGTATAATGCCCCAAACTAATATTCTTACAATTATTATTTTTTTAAATGGTAAGTTTGGGTCTTTTCAATCACTTACTGGCCTTGTGGATTTAAAAGAAGAAATAAAGAAGGAAAAAAAACAATGAAGTTATTCTCTTCCTGTCCCTCTGAAAATATAACAAGATTTAAAAAAACTAGAATTTAAAGGTGGAAGGGAATATTCAAAATACCAGGATGTAGTAACAAAATTCAGATTATGCACTTTGTGAAGCAGAGGCTGTATATGCTTGCAAAACTTTCAGAACAGCAGAACTGTACCTATTAATATTATGAAGATTCAAATCTCAAGAGAGAAACTAATAATTGAAGATCGAACTTACAGGTAAACAAAAGAGTTACACTTTCATGCAGTGCCAAAGATACCTACCATTTCTAAGCTTTTGTCTTCTGTAACAACACGGGCTCATTAAGTCTGATTTTCTTAAAGCAGAATGACATGAGGCTATACTTTAACTAAAAACCAAAACACCACAGCAAAAGAACTCTCCAATATAAGGATGACTCCATCTTGCTTCCTTCACAGCACTAGATTCAGACAGATGTAGTCCTGGGTAACTTTATGCCCAAAAGTAACCTATAAAAATAGAAGTATCTTGCTTTCTCTACTCTAGTGCCTTTAGAGCCAACAGTCAGGTGGGCTTTAGATCCCTAACAGCATGCAAAACCAAACCAAGCAACCAAAACCACCCACTCACTGAAAACCCCATTCTCAAGATTACACTGAGTACTCACATCATCTACCACAGAGTTTGTGGATGTTTGTTTCTCTTTGTGATGCACAAAACTAATTTTGCCACCTTGTTGAGAGATTTTTGGCCCATATTTTGCAGCGTGCTCTGCAGATCAGTCAGATAAGATATGCATACTTAAATCAGCACTACTTCAAGAAACTTAAGACCTTCATTCTGGGCTCCTATACATATAAATCTATTATAAATTTAGCAATTATAACCAAACTATGAACACTGAAATGAACCGCTCAAACTATTTTCTGTAGTTTGCTTAAAACGTTAACTTCATCCTGAACTTAAGAACCGTAATGCAATCTTCAAGCAATTGTTTAGAACAATTCAGCCATGCAACTGGATATTTTGTTCATTTAATAAATAACCCCACTGTCTTAAGTGTAAGCCAAGAATTACAGAAAGGTATGTGGCTGCTCATTGCCCACATCTCTTCATAAATTGGTTCCAGCCCATGCCAGCATATGCAGATCCAAATGGAGACAGTATTTCTCTAGTACGTAAACCAGCAATCCACAGTTAATCTCAGAAATTCTGTACTGTACCTATTCCTTAACATACACTATATTAAACATAAGCAATAATGTCACGCATGAGTTATTCTTGTCCAGGAGCAAATTCCTCTCTGGCCCACATAAAGACTGGAGTGACATCTGCTGTTTTGCACGCAGTTTGGGGAACAAGATTTTTCATTTAGCAGCCATTTTGATTAAACAGACGCAATGTATCTTCTGAACATCTGAAAACAGGACACGTGCACTCACTCATGCTCCTCTCAGAATGCTGCTATTCTGTTGAACATCAATATAAAGAAGTCCTTGAAGAGATTTTACATTCACAAAGACATCAAGTGCACACAGCTTTTCTTATTTGACACTAATATTTCAGTACTCAAAGGAAGATTTTACACAGTTTTCATTATTAAAAAAGAAATTAAGTTTCTCTGCTGCTTTGGCAATGAATACTGTACTTGGAAATGCCTGCACCACACCAATAAAAAAAGAAGACTGGATTATTCAATGCAGGGTTCAAGTATTCAACTTTCTTAGCATTTTGTATGCTATTCTTATAATTACCAACACACACAAAGTAATTTATTACAAAGGTAAGAGACAGCAGGGACATCTTCAGCTGTCTTGGCTGCTGCCTGATTAATCACATCTCAGCAGAGAGTAACTTTCAATTAGCAACATTCCCAGCTGGGCGATATTAACATATTTGAGTGGCCAGACCAAACACTTCAGCATAACAGGGAAAAAGCATAATTTATGGATAAATTCATGTTTACAATAAAACATTGTGACAAGACAGTTCAAGACTTTATCCAGTGAAGATATCTGGGTCAAACACAAAGCACAGAAGTCAGTGCAACGCTGGTCACAGAACCACGTCATACTTAAGCGACACAGGGACAGTTTCAGGAGATGCTTTCTAGCATCATGATTTTGAATACCCAAAAAGAACTCAAGTAAAAATTAAAAATCTAATTTTCTTTTTCTCGTGTCTTTTGGCTGACTCCGACAAAGAAAAACAGGAGGCCAGAGTTAAGGCATCTGAAACAAGTGAAGAATTTGTCCTACCTTTGTTAGTTATGGAAGAAACATCTGCTTGCTTGCTTAAAACCGAAGCAAGGGAAAGAAAAAACAAGGAGGGAAAGAAAAAAAAAAAAAAAAGGCTGGCACATCACACAACCCTATTTAGTAGGCACTGTGCTAGTACAAAGTAAATACAGCAAAAACTCACTTTTTGTAGTCACCTCATGGATTGCAACACTTGTGTGCTGACAGGAGGGCAGTTGGTCAATCCTCAGTCTATATCACAAAGACGTTTGTACCCTCAGATTGCACTTAAGGAGGTTTTTATGGGGGCAGGTCTTCAATCCTGAGCTCCAGGCAAGGAGTCCCACACGAAGCAGCTCTTGGGCCATTCCCCTTCTCAAAGGTACTGGGCAGCCATTTCAGCCTTCCCAGGAAGTGCTTGTTTCAAGAAGCTCCTCAGTAATTAATCCCACCTTCCAACCCTTGTTTCTCCACAGGTAGTCCCAGTGATGCACCTTAGTGGAGCACAGCACCCTGTCCCACCTGCCCTAGATAACAGCCATCAGCAGCCACACCTTCACACCACCCGCATCCAGAACAAGTTGGGCGTTTCTTTGCCTCTGCCTGTTGTTTGAGGTCAGCCCTTTTGGCTGCTTGATCTGCAGGATCAAATTTCTTTAAAACCGGGAAATTTTCCACATCTTTCCTCAAACGATTAAATGCCGTCCTGGGCAGTATTTCAGACCATCAGCAGGAGGCGCTCTGCAGCTGTTGTGGGGAGAGGCCGGTTCCAGCCAGTTCCGGCTGGTTCCAGCCGGTTCTGGCTGGCGCCCCCCAGACACAGCACAACCTCTCAACCATGTTGGCATAAACCCATTTAAGAAAGGGTAAAACTGCACCTTGGAGCAAGGAATGAGGTGGGGAAAGTGAGAAACACAGGGGGAGGAGATGTTCATCTCAAGCCAGGAGGTTTTAAATCCTGTTTTCTCCCTCTGTTCCATTGAGGGGGGTGAGGGAGCTCCTGGGTAGGCACCTGGCAGCCAACCATGGACAACCCGGATTCACCTGCTAAATCACACTTAGAATCCAATCAAATGTACCAGACACCCGAAGACAACCTCTGCTAAAGCTCAGGGTCCTCTGGCACATGGAGTAAATAAATGAGGGCGTGAAAGTTTTGCTTCTGCCTCTCAAGGTCAAAGCCTTTCAAGAACTGGAACTAACACAGTCCCTATAATTCCCAAAAAATCACTCGGTCGCCACCCTCAAATACACCATCCGTCAGGAGAGGATCTTGCATAGTCCCCACCCAAGTGAGGGCTCAGAGTCCTCACTACAGACCAAGGAACTTGTTTTTCCCCCAACCTTCCTTTAGTTTTTTTTACCCAATACTCACCAGGTGTACCAGATCACACTGAGGATATCATACACTATAAGGGAGAAGATACCAAGGATGGCTTTTAAAGATTTAAAGAGAGGTGATTCACCTTCTCTACTTGTAAAGAGAGACTTAATGGCTTATAAAAAGATAGTTATTAATAAGCAATAGTTGTTGTTTGGCATGCTGCCACACAAATGCTTAGCAGACAACATGTAATAGTGGTATAATAAGAAGCAGCTAGTATTTAACGTGTCTTTAATGCGTACCTGAAGAGAGCTGATGTTGTGAGGACAGAAAATAACAAAGACACCAGTACTCAGTTCACAGAAGGCAGACAGCACAGCTGTGGCCTTCAAGGCACACGATCAAAGCTCAAATAAAAGGTTTTCATGTGCAAGCAGATTGGAAAGGTTGAGCTTATAAAGATGTTTGTAGTAAGGTATGAAAATAAAATTCTGCAGAAGGTTTGTCTATATACATTTAATGCAAATCTAGGTCAAGAATAATGGAAGTTGGCACAGTGAAAGACGCAAAGTGCCCAGCCCAATCCTGGAACCTATTCTGTGGAATTTACTGGTGTCTGGATTAATGACATGGTGGCTTTATCTACATATGCTCTGGCTACATTTCTGCTTCCAGCATAAAGAATAAATCTGTATGTATGAGCTTATAATACGCATGACTAACTTGCACAGTGCAATGTATACACACAAGAAGTGAAGGTATTCCTTCACTGAGAATTGAAGAAAACAGCGTCACTAGTCAAAAAAGTTATTTATTAATGCTGTGCAGCTTGATTCTGCTGACAAGCAAGTAGAAATAACCTGTCTGTACATTACTGGATAAAAGCCACTAAAATTGTTGAAATAAACATTAATGAGACTAGCAACTGACTTTCCCAAAAGCCTGTCTGCACAGATAAGTATGTTGGAGGCAGTCTCTTTCTTATAAAAACAGACTGTTCCTGCATCTTCAGAATAGTAAACGCAAACCCAGTTAAAAGTTCTTCCTCTGGCATTGACTGACTCACGGATATTGATTTGTCTGAGACTGAAGAGTGTAGTACTTACATGACTCAGTTCACGTGGCACTGCTGACAATGTGACAGACGCTACATTTTGCTACTTAGCACAGCTAAATAAGGGCCCAAGTAAAATTCAACAGTTTGGGTTTTGCGTAAGGTGAAGTGTTTTGTACATGCTCTACTGTGCTTGCGATATTCCAAGCAGCACTTGTCTTACAAGCTGTGACAACAATAAACATCCTCTTCCCTTACCTGGACAGATCTAACACCATAGCAGCCGGTTAGCCTAAAAATACTCATGAACTTCCAAAACCAATCAATTTTACACTACCAATACAGTAAGGTTAGGTTTCCCAAACTCATCAGTCTGTTTCTACCGTCTTCAAAGATTAGCATCACATGAACATCTCAACTGAAACACATGCATAGCACACACTGAAGATGTACACAATACAATCTGACAATGCTCATCTTGAAGTTCAACCATATAATATACCATTGTTGATATTTCAGAGAAAGAAAATGCATCCAGGCTTAATATACAGGGAGAACGACGGAGTTTTGCCTAGCAGACCAGTTCAAAGCGACTACACAAAGCCTGGCCAAAGTTTCTTTCATGAAATGATTATTTAGCCAGGATTTGAGTTAGTTTTGAATTATCTGTTTCTTTACTCCTGTGCAGCAAGCAGGTTTTCACTTTACATCTGGATCTTCCTCAGAACTCTTCACCCACAAATCTCCACGCCTTAAGAAGAGTTCTCTTTGTTCCCATTTTATAGATAGGAAAATAGAAAGAAAAAGCCTTCAGATGTGGCTTGGAGTGACTCTACAAATTCACAAATCAGTCGCAAAGTTTAGTGGTATGTCTACTTGAAATAGGACAATAATAGAAACAGTGAAGATCCCTAAATTAATCAGCATTTTTAGGTCTTCACTTTGAAGTTTTAAGTGCCAAATGGGAACTGGAATACCAGCTGAAACTGAAATACTGAACTGAGGAGCAGCTATATTAAACTGGCAACTTACTTAGATCTGCTAAGCTGAACGACTAAAACATCAGCACTTCTTTTTGCTCCTGCAAGGCCTGGAGCACTAACACAGCTGAGAAGGCTGGAGATGAATGTTGTCACTTCTTGTGCATTTCCAGAATTATTTTAATTTTAAATTAATAGCCTCTGAGCAATCTGTGGAAGCCAACAGACATGACTGGGGTCACAATCAGAAAACGCTTGTCTCTTAATATTTCTGTAATGCTAATTTTCCCCCACCAAACAAACGTTAAATCCAAGGGGAGCAGGAATAAAACCACAGTGGGTCCTCAGAGGATTTGTAACTGGTGATACTTCATCTTGTTAGTTTCAAAACACAGGGATAAACTCACCATTTTTGCACCCAGGTTTTATCAGGAAAGATGGGAGTTCAGTTATTTTTACATTGCTCCTGAGTTGAGAATCAAAAATTCTGTTTATTCACATTTTAAACAGTACCCAAAGTTGTATTCCTCCTGTGTTAATCATTAAACTAACCACTAAAGGTTCAGGAAGATTTTGGCACAACTGAGAACCAAACCTGACGTGTCCCTAAGCAGCAGTGCCAGCTGCCTATTTAGCCTTTTCAGTCACACCAGGAGATAAAAACTCATTATTAAAGCTATCTATAGATGAAACTATCTTTCGTTTGGGTACAAATGAGTTTTTACCCACTCGCCACAAATTAAATTTAACTTAACAACTTTCTAATGTGTGATTTTCTTGAAACTGAGGAGGAAGAAAAATAAGAATAGAACCAGAGCTAACAACAGTTTTACAGGAGCTGTGAACCGACCTTCACATACTAAGACAAAGGAACACTACAAACTGCTTCTACTTAAATATTGTTTTAATTTTCTCTTCACAGCTGCAGTCACTAAACTGAATATTTTTGCACTGCATAACAAGCTGCTATTATAGGAAGTAAAATACTCTAATTCAACATTCTAAGTTAGAGACTCATAATTAGATGAAGTATTACCAAGATTCTTCTGTGCCTTAAGACATACACCATCATTTGCCTTTGTTATTCCTGATGTTTTCACATGGTTTATAGTATATGGGAGGATCAAAATATGAAAGCAGCCTGTTTAGGAACCAACTTTGAACATTCTTCCACAAATTCCCAAAGGATGCCTTAGAACACTGAAGCAATCATATCAGGACATAAAAAGATAAAGAACTTGCAATAACTTTTCATTTTTTCCAGTGACAAAATGATTATTTATGCTCTTAGAATGAAAAGGACTTTGTACAAGAGGTCTGGAAGGATCTGTTTTTAATTGTATATTTCAAAGCTGAGTTATACAAAACAATTCTACTGCTTATACTCAGTAAATATATTAAAAACTTAAGAGACCAGGAAACAAATAGGCAGACAAGTCTGCAACTACGGATGTTTTCTGGAAAAGCACATCAGGAACAATTTGTCCCTTGTGACTGAAAACAGAGGGAGAAGAACAGGGGCAAAGAAAATGAGTTTAAGCAAGAAACTGTAACACCCCTTTTGATCTTGCATGCAAGCTGAAAATGAGAAAGTTTCAATCATTCACTCTCCAGCCTTATTTAAAGATCAAAACAAGCCAGAGCAGCTTAAAGCCTTATTTCATTAAGAGAAAAGCAGCTAGGCACAGTCAAAGAGTTAATTGAATGGTAAGTGGGACCTTAAACGATAGAAACATCATTACTTATAAACTGTCCTGTATTCCACAGAAGACAATCAAGGTCCACTTCACAGAAGTGTTTTTCCACCCAGTCTGCCATTTCTTTTCACAGCTTCTATCACCTACCTGCTCCCTTACGATCTCCACGCTGAGTTTCAGTATCTTGCTAAACAAATTATATATGGATTAAAACCTTCCAGCTACTTAGGAATTGCATATAGTATACAGAGACAAGATTTTCAAAACAGAATTTGAGAACAAGTGGTTCCAGATGTTAAGAAAAGCCTTTTTTACCTGCCAAACTAAAAATACTAGTGATGAAGTTCTGCTGCAATAGTTCTGCCTGAATGTGTAAAGCTTTTACTGAGGCTACATAAATCCTAATCCATAACACATGTTCTCAGCAAGTGAATCCATTTTTCCCCATTCCTTTGAAGACGCCACAGAGCTAACAAATACCTAAAACTTTGCTTAATGCAGGGGGAATATCAAAGTGTCATTCACTCTTTTGGATACACTAATTTGAATACTCTTAAGTCATATGTTACTACAATTTATTGTATATTTGACTAATCATTTAACAGTTCCCAACAAAATGTTACCACAAAAAACCATTTGAAAACGCTCGAGGGCACAGCAGATTAACAATCGGAGGAGCACTTAATGGCCAGCTGTTTGATTTGAAATTTCTGCATCCATATTCTACCCATTTGAAGTATCTTATACATGACTCTGTTTTCAATTAAGTATCTTTCTGTGCAACATGATTCACACAAGATCAGAGCTAATTTTGATCTTCAATGACATATGAGAGATCCAAAATCAGACTGGCTGTCTCCAGAGCTACTTGTAGGCCGCTACACTTTGCGGCAAAACAGTCCAATGTCAGAAAGTCAGCAACCTTTCCCGAAGGCTCTTTAGGGCAGCCCTGTGTAACAGGAGAGCCAACCGGGCCCTGCAAAAGCCTCCAGTTGAGATTCCCAGTGTTACCATTAATCCCACAGCCACACCTTGAAACTAAATCTGACCAGTTAGAGCCAGAGGGAGAACCTGACTGAATAAACCAACAGTGTCCATAAACCGTGTCTGTAAGAATTTCTCCATCATCGTGATTCAGAGAGCAAGCTACAGACTCCAGGGAACGGCAAAAACCATCAGCAACCAACTGGTACTGTGTCCGAGAACAACCTATGTCTTCAAAACTGCTGGTGGGCAGACTCCAGCTCTAAAAGAACAAAACCAGGAAAGCAGAAAATTAGAACACTTTTACAGAAAGAATTTTAATCTAACATCATACTGTTTGGGTTTGTTTTTTTTTGGAACAATAGTTTAGTCCTAAGTAAAATTGTTTGTGTGATTATTCCACAATCGGAAAGATTTCTAGACAAGTCAAAGCTGCGTTCTGCACAATTATCTTTCAGCATCAAAAAATCGACACATTTTTAACACTTAAAACCCAAGTACTTACATAACAGATGCCTAAAGAAAGATTAACACGTACAAATACAGTATTAAAAAGTCTGAAAGATTTGCAGCGCTGAGTGCTTCAAATCGACCCCTTTGCTTTGTATTAGTAGTTTGACAACAAAAACACGACATTAATCTAGAAAAGACGAGTGCTTTCACTGTAGCAGTGATTCTACGTAAATTCTTGTTTCCTAAGTATTTTAAGCAGCTTAAAAAAACCTTACATCTTACATACCTTGTGTCTTATGTATGAAGCCAGGTGAGTTTCTGTACAGCCACCTCCCAGTAATGCCAAAGGTTCCTTGACTGTCAACTGTAACACATGTTCTGCAGTTTCACAGGCACGCTGAAAATCAGATGAATTTGTCGTTAGACACCGTGATGAATGAGATTCCCCTCCTTGATAAAAATACTGGAAAAAAGTTCTCTCATTTCTAGCACAGGCTTCATAAACTTGAATTATGTGTGGATACAAAGCTGCTGAATGATTTCCAAAACCACGTTCACTTAATGAGAAATTGTCTTTATTTGTTCACATTCACTATGGAGAAGCAGAAATTTAAAAAGCTGTATTTTATTCCTGTTTGCAAAGCATGGTTTTATAGAAAAAGTCAAGCAGTAGCAATGACATCTCTAAAGCAACTATTCAATGCAGAAGTCAACTTGGCCACCATCGCAGGCATTGCTGCTGGCCCTTTGCTGGGCAATTTTTTCTTCATCCTTTCATAGACCAAGTAATGAGAATGAAAATGTTTAGCCAGCAGTGGTCTCAAGAAGAGGTGAAAAAAGTTTGTCTCTAAACAACTTCTCATATGAAAATAGAGACATTAAGTGAACGTGAGCACTTCAAAGATTTTGAAACTCAGGAAACAAGGCCGTTTCTGAAATGCTTGCTTGAAATGTATACCTAAACTCTAACCAGACTCCATTTACATACTGAAAAAAAAATTAAAAATCACTTCTCAGCTCACTGTTTTTCTGACGACTTTGTTTTTCCGCCAAAAACAACTTTAAGAAAGATTTCAAGAACATTTGCCTACCTTCAGTTCATCCCATGCTGTTTCAGTTCTGTTACAGAGTATCAAGCTGCAGACAAGGGTGTCATTAGGAATTAGATGCACAAAACGTTTTGAAGCAAAACTCTCAACGCGCACATCTTTCAAACTGCCGTAACAATGAGGAGACAACGACTGCAGGGAAGCCACAGGCTTTGAACCTGTCCAGTTAAGGAAAGCAGAGAGCAGCGGGTATTATTGTCAGCAGAACAGGGATCTGTTGCATTTCTTAAAACAGGAACTTTTCCTCTTTTTTTAAAAAACATATATTCAATACCTAACACTTCAGTCAACACAGGAAATCACAGAAACCACCATGTTTTCAAAGCGTAAGACTTGGTGAAATTTTAAGATAAAAAAAGTAACTGTTTCATTCTCCTTAGTCTGAAAACAAACTACATTTGCAAACAGTTGCTATAATTGGATACTCCTCACGTAATCACACGTGGAGTATGTCATCATTACAGCCTGCAAAAGACCAAGTTCACCTTAAAAAGTGGTTTTCAGACTAGGAAAGAACCACTTGGTCAGCTGCTAAGGTAGGATACAGAGAGAAATGAGTGAATTCTTACTCTGCAATGACACCAACCTAGGTAGGTTTTCATTAGGAGATGAATTTTAAGGACAGTTGTTTAGCAGAAAAAACTCGCCTGTTACCTGTCATCCGACTCAAGGGTTCCATCAGAGATAGCCCAGCTCTGTCCACAGCCATGACATGGTTCTCTTTCAGATACTGTTTCAAGGACGGATGGATAACTTTCTGGCACACGACAAGGCCAACCTCATCATTAACCAGCTGCTTTCCTATGTGAAGCAACTGATTCAGCTCTGACATTTCTAGAGAAACTCCATGATGGACTGTTACAGTTCCTTCCTCAGGGCTGAAGCAGTCTCCTGACATGGACACGCAGAAAAGTGCTGTCTTGATCATGTTTGAACAAGTTCTTTTGACAGTAAGTGGTTTCACCAAGGGAATTTCTGGGGTTTCTATCAGTAGTCCAGGAAGAACTGTAGAATCGACAACTCTTCTACCTTTCACAGGTACTATTACACACTTCCCTAAAACAGCATTAGTCTCAACATCACATGGAACAGTAAACATAAAAGCCTTTAAAATCAGCGTGGCGAGATGAACAACTTCTGGTTTATTAAGCATGCAAGCAGGTTTGCTGGTTAAGACGCTACGCACCAAACAAAGAAGAGTCTCAACACCGCTAAAATCCACAGACACTCGGCAACCACAAGCCTCAGATTTGAGGTAGGCCACACACAGACTCAGAAGATGCTGGCTTATTTTAACGACAGTGCAAGATGCAATATTTAGGCTTCTAAAGTTTTCAATCAAATTACAGCAAAGAATGGCAGTAAATAAGCCACAGTCACTGAAGCGAGATAGATGGTTCTGTACGGAGGCCGTCAGAACCCTTAGCACGGGATGACTGACAGCAAGACGACCGAGAAGAGCTGAAGATTGTGAAGTTGTACAAACGTAGCCTCCTACACCGTTGTGGAGCTGTTTGAGTCTACCAGCAGGACCGTAGCAGGACTTGAATATTCCACTCAGCAGAGACAGTGACTGACTAACTACATCTTTAGTCAAAGGTGCACTAACAAATAACGGAGGCTTTTTAGCTTCAAGACGAGACATTCTCAAACCAAGATTTTAATGCTGGCCAACAAGACAGATTTTTAATTAGATCTATAATTCAGAGCACTTTAAATTTAAAGTACTACATTTTAATTCTTTGCAGCACTATTATTATTTTAAAGGAGAAACAGCGCATACAGTACGATAACAACATTCCTGCGACTGCTCATGATCCATCCCTTCAAATGAGGCTTAAGTCCTATCGTGATACATCACAACAGCAGCAAGGTACTTCATTCATGACGATCTCTTTTAGCTTCTGAATGCGACTGAGCAGATTTTTTTGCAACAAAGTTCACAAGCATGCTTCCAAAATGGACAGCGATAACTGACAGTCCTGCTACAAGCAGAAAGTTTTTTCTACTCCAGCTGCCTTTCCTCATCTCTTCTCTTCTGGCAACACTCAGTGGAAAAGCTTCCAAGCTAATTACACCTACAGTAAAAAAAACACACAGGTATTAAGATAACATCGTGACAATATTGCATAGCCTGAACTACTATTTTATTTTTCACAGAAAACTCACTTAAGGACAAATACCAAAATATAATGCTTTTTCATAGAGAATAATTATTAATATTTTATAAAAGCTTATAGCACACAAATTATATGTTAATAACTTCAATTCTGATCACCAGCTTTTATAGTTTCACCTGTAGGTCTGTAAGTAATAGGCCACTGTAAACTGCACTGAATTGTACAAAAGTGTCAAAATCGTAGTGACATTAACCTGGTTTTATTCAGGAACAAAAGAGCCGAACTACTCAGCACTGCTTCCCAGGCAGCTATTTCAGAAACAAGTTTGTAAAGTTCAACCAACCTCAAGATATCTCTGCCTCTGAAAGAAAAGTTTTTTTCTTCATGATGCCTAACAATTTTTTTTCCCCTAAACACTCAGTTTTGAAGGGATCTTTACATTTCTATATAATCTTTACAGCTATTAGACTTCTTATACTTTATTTTGCTCGTCTTCTAACATAATAAACATCCCTAATAACAACGCACAATATATTATGAAAATTTACAGTTATTTCAGGGCAGTTTTGAACCCGAATGGACACAGTTGCAGATGCAGTCAGGCACAAGAGTTTGACTGTTGCCTTCAAGTTACTGGAGTTTGTTTTTAAATCTCTAAGACTTATAACACCATCACTTAATTGATCCTATCACATGGGATTTAGCAGTAGTTTTTGAGACACGTGATGCCTTTTTGGGTCCATGTTAACTACCAGATTAAGTCAGCTTCAGAAAAAGAGTAAAATTCTGGAAGGCTAAACTTAGAGCAGCAAGACTGCATCTGTTAGAAAATTCTCATTTAATTGACTCATCTGCCGCCTCAAAGATACACATGCAACTAATTAGGGAACTTACCCACAATATATCGCACTAATGCTATTTTTCTTTATTTTTCTGATCTCTTTGCATCACATATGCCACAATCCCAGGTTCTGGAACAACGTCCTCTCTCTTCACTTGGAAAATAGGACTGGACTTGATGTGAAACCACCCCCAGTGCACCAGCCCAAGGCCAGTTCCCATAACAATCAGAACTTTGTAGTCCTTCCAGATGGTTTTAAGACCCATTGCAAACTGGCATCTACCTAGGTAAAGATAATTTATTATTTTAAATACGTTCTAGAAAGCCTTTTTTTAATCTATAATAACAGCACAGATGAACCTGAGCGTTAATGTTCAATTACAGTGCAGAAGATGATTAAAACACATAATGATAGAAGAGAGTCTTACTTTGTGAACTTAAAAAGCTATAAAAATAACCTCAGTTTAGACAACTTGAAATGTTAATTGCTGCATTTGCTTCAAGCTTTGTCATGCTATAAGCTTAAAGCTTTGTTACTTTGTTATGTTTATCTAATTACAAACGTTACTGCTTCAGATGGTAAATATTTGAAGTTTAAAACAAATCCGTTTCAAAATACACCACTTCCCTCTGCATAGTTAATAAAATTCAATGACTAACCAAGCTCCTAGCAGAGTATTAAACTTTCAACTTGCAAGTTAAACACGCTGCAATGCTTCTGACATCACTTTACACTGCCCAGAGCAGCAGCTATGCCTGACTACCTTAGTCCTTGATCTCCAGAGGTTACAACAGTATCAGTACAGCACAATTAATTCATCTTTATCTGAAAAGGAAGCTGTAAAACTCTACTTTCCACAGGACTTAGGAAGTACCTAGTACAGAAAAAAATAAGGTATGTAAACTGGTTTTTTAGCACAATAACGTCTTGGTTTAAGCAGCAAGAAAGGTACAACTCCGAGTAACCTTCCTACACCTGCCTAACTTCATCCACCCGACGGGTGTCCTGCTAACCCCCCTCCACCACGACACGAATGTGTGATTTTCTTGAAACGCCTGGCACCCGGGGCAAAGCGGAGCCGGCTGGCGCGCACGAAGCGGCCTCACTGCGCCTGTAAGCGGCTCAGAAGACGCTGAAGCGAGCGGCTGCAGCCCGGCCCAAGGGGCCTAGCCCTCGGTCATGCCGCCACATGTCCCTAGCCGACCCTTCCCTCTACCCCACGACCTTCCTGAGGGAGCAGTGGCTTCCCCTGAGAACACAGACAGCTGAGGCGGCCCGGCGCGGCGGGGAGAACCGGGGCGAGGGCGGGGGACCGGCGCACCTGAGGCTTCTCTCCCCGTCCCTCCCGCAGGGGGAGGCTGCGGGTGAGGCAGGCGCTGCCCGGCCGCCCCTCGGCGCTCACCTCGGCTCTAGCCTCACGGAGGCGAGGGGGGGACCAGGCCCCAGCCACGGTCACCTCAGGAGAACGGCGCCGCGCAACCTCCCCCGCGCATTCAAACCCCCAGCGGCAGGAAGCGGCGCGGCGCAACCCGGAAGTGCTGCTCTCGCGGGGCACGGCCCTCCTCCATTGGCCGAGCCCGGCGTCACGTGGCCGCGAGGTGCGCACGCTCTCTTCTCTCGCGGGGCTGACCCCGCGTGCTCGTTGCCCCGGCGGCCA